>PVLD010002952.1:0-153125 GCA_004027595.1 Dinomys branickii
CCAGGCACAACTTTATTTCCTTCTGTTTCATGCAGAGAATGAGGCTGAGGCATGCTGGATCTCTGGCTTCTAGAACTTTCCCTCCTCCTCTGCTGAAGGGCTCCTTCATCCCCTCCCAGGTGTCCAGGCATGGCTCAGCCCCTCTCCTAGCCAGTCTGTCTGGTGGACAGGTTGCAGGTGCACTGAGCTGTGGGACCTGCAGTTGCAGTTGTGGGTCCTGCGCCTTGACTCAGTGCAGGTAGGCCTGGGACTCTGTGAGCGTACTCGTCCTCTTACCTTCCGAGATCAGCTACACTAGGGCTGCTCAGCTGGCCTTGCTCCCTCCAGCCTCAGCCTTGGCTTTCACCTTCTCCCTATCCAGAAAGGCTTCTGAGGGGACACTTAAGAGTTCCCCAGGCCTCCCTTCCCACCCGACTTAGAGACCTGCGTCCCCACTCAGTTCCACTAGAGGGACACCATACAGTAAAACTCTCCACTGTGTCCACCATACAGAGCAGCAAGTATTCTGTGGCTTTTCATTTTCACATTTGAACTTCGCACATATTTTCATTTTATTTCCCTCTGTTTTGGTTGCTTTTCTCTTGTTGCTGAGACAAAATGCCTGACACCCAAAATTAAGGAAGAAAAGGTTTATTTAGCTCACAGTTTGTGGAGGTTTCAGTCCATACTTGGCTGGCTCCAAGACAGAGTGGCCTATGGCAGAGGGCAACAGTTCATGGCGGCAGAAAACAGCAAAAGCAAGGAGAGCAAAAGGGAGGAGCAGCCAGACAAGCTACCCCAGGGTGGGTGTAGCACTCACCCATAACCCCAACACTGGACCGTGGATCAACTATAAACTCTAGAAGCCGCCGCACAACTGCATGAGGCTTTGGGGGACATCAGACACAAACCATGACACCCTCCATGTGCTTCTTCTGACTGTCCCCTCGGTGGGGGGTTCCCACTCCTCTTAGATTGAGGTCCTTACCTTTGATGCCTCATTGCAGGCCTGGTGTCCCTGCCCCAGCCTGCTTATCCTGTCACCTGTTAGCTCTCCCCAGCATTCCAAGCTGTCTCTGAGTTGCTTGTACATGCCATGTCCTCCAGCCTCCCCGTCTTTGCAAATGCAGTTGACAGGGGTGTTTCTTTCTACCCATTGCTAGGCTAACTCCTGCTTGTCTTTCCAACCTTCTTGGTCTCTTCTTCTTGGAAGTGTCCTTCACCAGGCCTGTGTGGACACCTTGGGCTCGCTTGTCTGGATTTTCTTGCCTTTTTTTAAAAGACTGAACTCCCTATAAGATTGGAGGCTCCTTGAACCAGAGACCTGGTGGGTCCTGTCACCAGTAGATCCCTGGTGTCTAGTACTGGATGGATGGATGGACGGACGGACGGACGGACGGATGGATGGACAGATGGACAGAGATGGATGAGTGGGTGGGTTTGTGGAGATAGATTTGCCTTGTCCTCTGTTCTGTAGGACTGGAGATCTTGAACCCTGAACCCTGGGGTTCAAGATGCTTTTAAGCTGTGGAAAATGTCGTGGCCATATCCAGGCTCCATTCACTCCAAGTGAGGAAAGGATTTGTGGCAGGAGAGGAGCTTGAGGGATTTATCACGGTAGAATACAGAACAAAGTCTGCCATCTTTTGTAAATACCCAGTTCAGTGGTGTTACGTCTACACTGTTGTGCAACCAGCCTGCAGTATGTTTTTCATCTTGCAAAACTGAAACTCAGCTGTGTACCCATTACAAACTAATTACCCATCGGCCTCCCCTCAGACTCATTTTACTCTCTGTCTCTATGCATTTGACCCCTGTAGGGACCTCATGTGAGTGGAATTGTGGCATGTCTGTCAGTTCGCCATGGCATGTTTCACTGTGCATAACATCTCCCGGGTTCATCTATGGTGCACCTTATGTCAGAGTTTTCTGCATTCTGTTTACCCCATTCTGTGGGTGGACCACAATCTGCATGTCCTTTCATCCATGGGTGGACAGTGAGTACCTCCCCTTTGGCTGGTGTGAGCAATGCTGCATTAGGGTACAAATACCTCCTTGGAGCTTGAGGTTTTAAAGTAGAATCTATAACATGGGAGAATAATAGAGGTTGAATGGATTTTAAAGCCACTCAGCCTTACCAGGGTCCTGGTTGGGATAAAGCAGAGGGAGGTTCCCTGGGCCCAGTCATGGATACTAAGTTGTGGAGGTTTAAGAACCCAAATGATGGTGCAGAATCCACATAGTATAGAAACAACCACCCAGCAGCCGCATGGTCGTGTGGGCTGTCCTGGAGTCAGGGAAGCACTTCCTGTCTGTGCCTTGAAAGCACTTCCTAGGAAACATTTTGGTCATTCATCCAACTTGTTTAAGACAGTATATAAATTGTTTCCCCGAGCATTTCCAAACCCCTGTAACGATGCTGCCATGATAGCATAAATTTTCAGAGAATATCTCTTAAGTTTTGCTTGGAAAAGTGAACAGAGTACTGAGCACCTCCATTTGTGTTACACTTGCACACAAAATCTGCATTTCCTTTCTCCATGTCTGAGTTTTTCTCAAGGAGTTCTTGGTTTATGTTCTGTGGCCTCTGGTTTACAGTGTGCTTCAAATGGATTTTAAAATAAAATGGCCCAAATGTATTCCCCCTACTTTTCAAAAGAGTCTCTGTGTTTCTATAAAAATTAAACCACGGAGAGTCTGGACCCTACCAGTTCCCTGCTTTGGGGGCCTGTGCGTTCTTGCTTTCTAAGTGAAATGAAGGAGTAGAGCCTGTGTGTTTCTGTGAATACACACACTGACGCAGCCATGGGTTTGCGTCCTCACACTTGCAGCCGAGTCCACGAGGCGCTGTCCCATCAATACCCAGGGTGACACTTCACGTAGTCCTGGCCATCCTTTGTACCCAATTTGTCTCATTTTGTTCCCCAGTGCTAGCTTCGTAGTGTTACAAATTGTGGCCAGAAATTCTTGCAAAAGGTAAATAAATCAAAACCTTCTGTTTTCCTCTGTGACAGTGAGTCACAACAGAGGTCTCTGTGGTCGAGGATGGCCGTGGGGGGTAGTGAGGAAATGTTCTTTCACTTCTCCTAAGAAATTGAATTTCATTACTATATTTTATAAATATTTTCTTCTATGGCTCATAACCTGATTGCCGGCTTGTTGCAAGGGTCTTGCAAGGTAGGGCGAGGTGGGGCTGCCGAGCCTGTTTCTTCTCAGGTGTGCCTGTGGCCCCAAATGGAAACCAATCAAGGTGCGATTTATGTTCATTAAGTGCTTGTCAAAACTGAAAAATTTTCTAATCAACAGCAATCTAGCGGCGGCCCCCTCAGTGGCTGGGAGGGCCGCCTCTGCAGCGGCTATTTGCCTGTTACAACTCTAGGCTAAGAATCCACTGATGATTACATTAGGCTAAGCTGCGAAGTAAATGAACCATGTCTTATTTAGGTGCCACTAGCTTCAGAGTAGTCCTGCCCCGCAGGGCACTTGATAGCATTTTATGGCTTTAAAATTAGTGTAGCTTCCCATTTGCTGCAGGGTGCTGCATGTTATGCCTTTGAACTCAATAAGCAAAGGGAAGGGGGCCTTTTGTTTTTCCCCCTTTAGTTTTTTTCCCCTTGCATTTTAGCAGTTTTGTTTTGCATCTTTTCCAGACGGCAGTTTGCAATAAAAATGTCTGACTACCACATATAGGCCTCCCTGACCCCCGCGCCCCCGCCCGCGTGCCCACCAAAATAAAGGAAGGGAAGGAAAAAGGAAAAGTAGAAAATATTAGAGCATTTGCAGAGGGCGGGACAGGTCTTTTTTCCCTGTGCTGCAAAATGAAAAACTGCTTCGCAGGTCACCCCTCTGGCTGACCGTGTCACGGTCACTACCTCGAGTTGGGCGCAGCACCTTTAGCCTAGAACACAGCCACGGCAAGTCAGAGCGGAAAGAGTTTGTGGTTCTGTGAGGCAAGACTGCTGCTGGAGCTGATGCTTATCGAGGGCCTTGGTACTTTACGAAGCGCTTCATGTGTCATCGTAGGTAACGCGCACAACTGTCCGTATTTCCTAAGATGGGGATACGGGGACCCAGAACGCTTACATAATGTACCCTGGACCAGCATCTAATGAGGAAGCGGAGATTAGGTCCCGGGCTGCTCACCTCAGAGGCTTCTGTGTGGACCAGGAGGAAGCCCAGGGCCCTCGTTTTGGGAGCAGAGAAGATAATGGTGCTCAGTGAAGTGACTGCGGTCCATTCCCCTGGAGTCTGGTGGGGGGTGCTGCACACCAGCTCAGCCGTCCGCAGAGCTGGGGAGACAGCGTCGTTTCTACAGAGGCGGTGCACGGAAACACAGACCCCCTAAACGGGCCTGTTTGAAAGTTTAAAACTTGAATGTATTTAAAATGTGTGCTGGGCCCGGACAAGAATGGGCATTCTCGGTGCTACCTTAGGTCAAGTGGTGGGAGACAGGGGCAGCAGGCTTTTGGGCTCCCCGCTGGCAGAGTGTGTGCTCAGCTGTCTTAAAAGTCTGCTGCTTATTTGAGTAGTTTTCCAGCACATTTATCCCAAGAAATCTGAGGTTTCAAGACACTCAGTCTGGTCTGATGCCGTCATGGTGAATGTTTCTGTGTAACTCACTGATACAGTTCTTGCGAGCCATATTTAAATGCAGCGTGTGGTCCTAGGCTGGCACAGGAGCAGAGCTGGCTCCTGGATGTGCACTGTAGTGAAATTGTACCACGCCTGCCTCTGGAGGAGCCCCATGCTGACTGCAGAGACAGGCGGCCGCTCCCATCTCCAGTGCAGTCATTTGTACAGGCCAAGTTTGAGCACGCATGGGTTACAACTGGATAATATTCAATTTAACCTAAAATGAGAAAAATCCTTCTTGCAGTGTGAAGCTCAATCTAGTAGGTCAATCAAGACAGATACAATCAAGGAGCACAAGGTATATTCATAATTCAATTTGGAATTTTCTGCTATTTTGATTTATATTATAATAACCTATCCCCCTGGGCTGATGTTGGACTTTAGCCCACAAATGCTGGATGCCAGCTGAAGCAGCCCATGGGCCGGCAAAGTTTGCTGCAACTGAAGTAGAGAGGTCTCCATTGTATGCAAAAACTGCCTTTACGGAGCCCAGCAATGCATCACAAGCCTCCTTTTTTACCACATGTGATATAATTGCCTGGAGCCAATAAAACATTCATTAAGTGAAGGACAAAGTTGCTTCATGGTTGCCCTGCCTCAGTCACCGTGGTGACCAGACACCGGCTCGCTGGGTCCCTTGCCACAGTGGCCACTGATCATTTCCGCCACACTCCAAGCGTTTGTCTCCATGAAGGCCATTCTGAAAGTGCAGCAACTGGAATTCTGTTCGCTGTCTTAGGAAACAAAATTATTTCTCTTAGAATTTTTTTTCTCTTTGAAGCTGCCTCCTACCTTGCTATTGTGTCTGGGATCCTTTGGAGAGAAGGAGAAATTGTATTTTTTTTTTAGTTATGTGATCTGAAAGGATGTGACCGGAAGATTCTTCATAGTTTTACAATATTTCCATGATATTTTTAGGAGGATGACTTTCTCTGTACCTGTGACTATGCATGAGGCTATTGTTTATTATTCACATATGTGAGACTCGAACATCTGCTTGATCTCTTTGAATAGACGGTCCTATATAGGTCTTTCTGGATTAGTTTCCTTTGAAAATAATATTAAATGGCATTTAGAAATAGCAGCACATCTCCAATGGCTTCTCTTATGGACTTTTTTTTTAAGCCCAGAAGTGAAACTTTTTAAAAATAGAACGTAATGAACTCCTTCCTTTTTGAACCCAGACATTCACAAAATGTAGTGAAAATGAAGAATAATGAGTCCGTGTTTTCATCCCCTCCAGGAGAAGACAAACAAACGTGAGGTACATGTACATTGTCTTTGCATGGGCCAGGCCTTGTACTGCTATTTACCCTGACAGGTGCCTGAATATTAACCTGGCCTTCTGGTTCCCAAACCTTCTGGCCTCGGGGCACCTTTACTTTCCTCATCGTTATGGAGGAACCTCAAAGAAGGGTTCTTCGTTTATGGGATTCTGTCTCGCTATTTATCAAGTTAGAAATTCAAACTGAGCAAAATTAAAATACTGATATAATTCACTTAATACAGTAAGTCACCCTATACATGTTAATGTGCTGCATATTTTTATGAAAAGTACGGTTTACAAAAAAAATCACGAGAAGATTCACATTATTTTATATTTTCTTTTTAGATCTGTTTGATAGCAAGCTTAAAATGAGCACTGGATCCTCCTATCTGCTTGAGTGTGTTACAGTATGTTGTTTTGGTTCAAGTGTGTGAAGGAAATCTCTGCTTACACAGATATACATAGCAAAAGGAGGAGAAGTATTTCATGGCCACCTCAGATAATTGTGGATATTCCTCTTCCATCTACTCCAAAACCCAACCTGTGTTGTAAAGTGTAGGAATCCACTGTGGGCTCCTGAAACCATATCACTACCACATCACTGCATTTTTCCTTCCGTTCTGTGTTCAAGTCCTGTGAGCTGGTTTGCACTTAGCTCTTCTCTGCGTGTTTTCTCCATGCATGCTAGCCACGTGTCCAGGCGTGTGACATCATGCACAGCCTACTTCAAAATACAGATTTTTTTAACGGCACATTTCCAAATGGTAGCACTTTTCATCGTACAGTACCCAGATACTACATTTATTCATGTCACCACCAGTCTTGTCCAGAAAGTTGCTAAGTGTTTGGAAGGTATCAAGCTCATAGTTACAAGACACAAAAATAAAATTTTCATTTCCTGAGAAAACTCAAATGTCGTCACTGGCCAAAAAAACTGCCAGCGTTTTCCTTCTAGGGCTTACTTTGTTCATCTTTCAAGAAGGTATTTACCAGTTACTCCCAGTACGTTTGTGTGTAGCATAGTGATTCATTCCAGTGAAAACATTGTTCTACCAAGAGTGGATAGTTGAGCTAGCAACTCAATCACAGCATGCCCACAGCAACACTGCCACCAGCTTCCAAGACCCAGAAGAAAGGCTTCCTGCACACCTCCTATGCTGGCACTCAGCAAATTAAAAAGACATACATTCAAGGGCTGAAATTTTAAGAATCAGAAGTTACTTATTTGTTATTGTTTGTTAAGAGCATGTATAAGTGAAAATGTTTCAGTTTGTTTTTACTTAGCATCACAGTGAGTAATGCAGTGATGTTTAGGGTTGACTTGGGTTCACGCCCTCATTCATGCTGGGGCACCAACATTTCTGCCCTGGCCATCACTTTTTTACCATCAAAATAAAGTTTGACATAGTGCTACCAAGGCCAGTAATCTCTTAGAATGCTTTTGAAAATGGTTTCTACTTCATGAATCCCCTGATAGGGTGCTGACAGTCTGGCTTTGAAGATTGCTAAGCTAAATTATGAAAAGAGCAAAAACTCAGATTGGCTAAGGCAAAAAATAAATCCTAGCTTTTCTAAAGAGTTATCTAACAAAGCATCACATATTGATATAAATATTAAAGTTACCAAATACATATGTGCAATTAAAAGTGGGACATATTTGGATCACTTGATTGGCACAAAGTCTTTCATCTTTTGTGTATCATTTAATCCTAAATTCTAGCATTCAAGGAGGCTGAAGCAGGCAGAAGTCAAGTTTAAATCCTGCCTAGGCAAATTAGAGAGACCCTGTCTCAATTAAAGAAAAATCTATTGAAAGGGCAGAAATCGTAGCTCAGAGGTAGAATGCTCTAGGTTCATTCTCCTAGTGCTTCAAAAAATAAGAAAAGGACAGCAAGAAAGCTCTTGATTCTTTCTAAAGGTACAGAATATGTAAAACTGGAGGGTGTTGATTACGTTATCTGTTTGAAGAGTAGAGTTTCAGCGCTGAGATTTCCAAAGCCTTGTGCATTTTTCAGAAGCTCTAGTTTTGAGACACCAATCAGTATGTGGATTTCAGCTTAGCTTGAAGGTCTTGCTAACTGCTTTTGGTCCCCCTACGAACACATCAGCAAACCATCTTTCACCAGACAGCCAAAGGTAACCTCCGGATGTGAGGCGTGAGAATCAATAGAGGCAGAGTATTTTTAGGGACTATTGATGGATGGCTGTATTTGGAGCTTAACTCAAGTGCCAGACGCCCCCAAGCTGACGAAGATGAACTCCCCATTCACGGAGATCCATCTGGGCCGTCATGCACACAGAGCTCCAGGATGGCCACAATTGCTTTGTGGTTTGGGGGAGAGTTCTTGCACATTTCTCAGTAACCTCATAGTGGCCATTGATGAGGACTTTGTATTGCTGTTCTTGCTGCAGCAAAGTGTTACCCAAATCAATTGATTACCCAGTCATTTTGATTCTTGTTAAATCAAAGTGTTATCCAAGTGGACTCTCCACCAGCTCACCCTGTGGACCTAGGGAGGCTTCTTTGTGCCTTGCTGCGGAGCCACACCCTGCTGGTCTCAGATGGCACAGGCCTGTGCTTTCTCTCCAGTGGCCCGTCCTCTCCTCTCAGCCATTGCTCCTTTGCCTCCCTCTTGTGACCTTGGCTTTTTGAGCTCTTGTTCAACACCAAGTTTGATAACTTCCCAGTCTTGGGAACTGTGACCTTATGGGACAGCGATGTGCAGCAGCGAATGAATTAATTCTCCACCTCGGGATACGCAGGTACAGCGTGGCGCTAATGGCTGCCTATCCCTCTCCTAAGGCAGCCCTGCAGAAGGCGGGAGCCACGTTAAGCTGTGCTTCTGTCAGCAAGCTGAAAGCCCTGGGTCTCTGACACGGCTCTCAATTGCTAGCAGGTTTCTCTCATTGCACCTCATTTGCATCTGGGACATCAATTAGCATGTTTGTTGAGGCTAATTGAATGAAACTCAATCATAGCTCTTAATTGCTTGACTATGTGAAAAGAAATCACATTAATGCAGCTAATTAAGTGTACGGCAATAGATGCAACATAATTAGGAGCGAAATGTGAAAAACAAGGGATGGCAAAGGTGCAGGAGCTGGGGTGCAGGGGGACAGCGAGGCACAGTTGCCGAGCCCTTGGCGTGTTCAGGAACGGGTCCCTTTGCTCTGGCGCCTGCTTGGAAAAAATAATCCGCATGATGAGCATGGACAACTTGAGAAGAAAAATGCAAATAGGTTTGCAATTACTACTTTTTCAAGCTGTTGAGGGGCAGGAGATGGCACCTCTGGGGGCCCTGGCTCTTGAGTGGGCCCCAGGGACTTGTTAAGTGCTGTTTAAAAGTACTTGGCTTTGAATTACCCTCATGCCTTGTTAAAGGGTTTTCTCCTCTTTTATCTTCGATCAGCATTTTCTACAACTAACGCAGAGAAGGGTAGTATTGGTTGTATTTGCATATCAAAATCAAGCATGCTGTCTTTATTTTACCCAGGGAGGTCCCTGCTTCAGGCCCATCCCAGGGTCCACACACCCCACTTCTAAGGAGAGGACATGGTGTAGTGGCTGCAGCATCCTCTCCTCGAGTGCCAAGCTGTGGGAGAGATGAAAAGGACGGGCTCTTTCCAAAACAGACCACTCGGAGCAGTTTCTCTCAGGAGAAACTAGAAGCCCCGAGCTCATGTGTCTTCATAGTCCACCTGTTTGTAGAGCACCAGGTTGGAGGGCTTTTATGCCCCGGGCATCGCATTTTGTAAGCTTTTAGCATTTTTTTCGTGGCTTGAGATACAGAAGTGCCAGATTGATATTCTGGCTTTTGAGAGACAGTTCCTCTGAAGTTTCAGCGCCTGGCTCAGGCAAGAAAACAGATTCCCTCAGCCCATGCTGCGCCCAAGATAAATGTCTTCCCTTGGTGCATTCAGATCTGGCGAGCAGGCACTCAGTACATTTGTATAATAATTTTAAATAAAATATCCTGGTTATTGTATGTTAAAACCTGCCTATTAAAAGAGCCCACGCTGAGGCTTAGTCACTCTCTGATTAGCCTCATTTTAGAGCTCATAAGCAATAAATGCTCAATTACACTCCTGTTATTGTATTTTAATTTGTTAAGAATTGGCATTAGAGAAGAAAGTTATAGCAAGTTGATATTTTTAAAGGAGTAACTACGCAAAGTGGGATTCGTTATTTACAAGCGTTAACTTTGGTTTTGAAATTTGGTTACATCTTCTGGGTGAATATTAATGGAAATAAATTAAAGATGCTTGAGAGCAAGCTTTCTTTTTAAATGACATGCACTAACCAGCTGAAGTTCCCTTTCTTCTCTGCTGTGGGGTTCACGTGCTGTCCCCAGCACTGAGATGGGTCATGAGAGTCCTCACTTTGCTCCAGCCTACCTCACCCTGAGTCTGGTGTAGGGATCGCTTCTTTCCCATCTTTGGGCCACCTCCTCTCAGAGGCAGCCTTTTCCCTAGGTGATCGTATCTGGGGAGACAGACATCTATCTTCTCTTGGATACCAAGTCTCCCCGCAGGAGTTTTCCTGTCACATTTGCTGTCCCCAGCCCGGAGGTGGCCTTCTCCTTTTCCAGACCTCAGCGGGCTCTCTACCAGCTCGCCCTGTGGACCTAGGAAGGCTTCGGGCCCTGTATTTCGGTACGCTTTGTGCAACCTTCCCCATCCTGCAGTCTTGGATCTCCCAACCTTTCCCTCGGGCTCACGTCCTTACTACACTCACTCCTCCAGCCTGCCTGGGTCCCTCACACCAGGCACTGCGTGGATCTTAATCGTGTACAACAAATGCAAACTTAAAGTATAGAATCTAAAAGAAAGCTACCAAGAATCTGCCAAGGAAAGACAGGCTTATTCCTCTTGCCTGCTTAGTCCTAAAACCCTTGCTTGATACGTTCTTTACTCAAAGAGTGAACTAGAACACACCCTTTTGCCCCATGTAATGAGTTAATTTGTGGTCAGTGTGCATAAAATACTGTATCCATAGACAGGAAGGCGCAATACAAAAATAATAATAATTATAGTGATAATACTAACAAAAGACTGCTTTAAAAAGTCAATGGCTCCTGATTTACCAACAGTCCCTTCACTCTGGCTCTCGGTTGCTTTACTAGCTTTCTGTCACTGTGGCAAAATATACCTAAGATAATCAACTTAGTAACAAAGGTTTTGGTTGCTGGTTTCAGAGGGGTGAGACCATGGTCACTTGGGCTGGTTGCTTTCGTCTGCCATCTGTCTCCGTCATCACCCTGTTCTCAGTTATTGTTTTGCTCCCTGCCAAGTCAGGAGACCTGCATTTGTGTCTACCTGGGCTTCTGTCTGATAAGTCACTTGCCCCCGAGGCACAGGCAAGGGATCTATTCATGAACACAGTGTGTGAACTGCTTGGAGAAACATAGCACTCAAGAGCCAAAGGCTACACATTCTTTCCAACATCCAGCTTTGCCACATCCTCCCGTGGATGTACTGCATTTCTGGTACTGAACCACACTCCTCACATGCTCGGTAATTAAACACTTGACCTCTGCATGTGGTTGTGACTGAATCCCCACCACACAGCTTCAGCCCTACCTAGAGGTTTAGTGGCTTCCCAGCAGAGACAGGGAGGTTATGATGACACAGTTTGCACTCCGTGGAATCTTCTAGGATCCACAGGATGTGCCATCTAAAAAGCAAGAGTTCAAAAGGTAGGATTTTGTGTGTGCCTGTATTTTCTAATCCTCATAAGGGAAGTCTCTGCCACAACCCCATGTTTGTAGTCTGGGGTTAGCTTGGGACATGGTCACAAAATTCTTTAAATGTAAGGGTGATGTTGCCTATGCCATACAGATACAAACCTCACTGTTGGCAAAGATCTGCCACAGTGGAAGAGTCATAAGACTGCAGCTCATGACATCTGATAGAACCTTGTGTCCTAGAATGTAGAGATCCTCGTTTTAATCTCTCTTGGGTATTTAACATTTTGAACAGGATTACATGCAGAATGTTCACGGTAAAGAGATTGACCTCCTGAGAACCACTGTGAAAGTCCCAGGGAAGAGGCCACCCCGAGCCACATCGGCCTGCGCGCCCATCTCCAGTCCCAAAACCAACGGCCTGGCCAAGGACATGAGCAGCTTACACATCTCACCAAACTCAGGTAAGCTGACAGCAGGCGCCCTGGAGGAGTCGAGCTCCAGGGTAGCTGTGGATGGTACGGCTTGGGGCAGGCTTGAAACGCTGAGGCTAAGTGGAGAGAATAGCTGTCCTGTCGTAGATAAAAGTCAGGGGACCTCATCCCTTCAGTGAGTGATGTTTCCTCTCTGGCTCCAGGTTCTGTGAATGCCAGCAAGCACAGGGTTGCAGCGACACAGACCAGGCATCCCACTTTCCCAAGGTGGGCTGGGAGAAGGCAGAGTTTCACGTGTGGATTGGGTATCTACAGGTCTTCAAAGAAACAGGAGTCAGTTTTTAAAGGTTCAAGGATTTACCTATTTCCAGTAACTGAGTACGAGAGCTGAGAAACTACGTAGAGCAAGAATTAAAGACATCAGCGTGACCTCTGTGCAATGTAAATACTCTCACATTTTGTATTTTAACTGTCACTTGTCACCTTGAATGCAACTTTAGCTTCCCTTACTCTCTTGAAAAGGACAGTGGGTTTTCAATGTGGAGTTAGAGACAGTACTTTTCCTGAGCATGGTGTGTTTAGATGTCCCTGGCCACTGCACAATTGCCGGCCACTCAGTGTCACTGTTGGCTCTTACTGAAGAATCTGAAAAACTGTTTGCATGTGGCACTGACATTCAAGTGTTTCCTTATCGGAGAGGAGAGCTGAGACCCTGGAGTTACCACAAGCATTCTGGGATCCTTCCTTTGGAATTCCTTCCAGAATTCTCATTATTTCTCCAGCAGAAAAGACCCTTCCTTCTCTCCCACCTTCCTTCCAGGAAATGTTTATGCTGTGGCTGTGGAATCCTTGACCTCCAGGATCCCTGGATGTAGCGGTCACCGAGTAGCCACTAATTTTGCACTTCCCTCCTAACTCATTACATCTACCCGTGTACTCGTTAGAGTTAACAGACCGTTCTTGAGTTTCCTTTTTATTAAGAAAAAATGGATAGCCAAGCATAATGACACACACCTGTAATCCAAGCACCCTGGGAGGCTGCGGCAGGACAGTCCTGAGTTCAAGCCCAGCCTAGGCAACATAGCGGGAACCTGTCTCAAAATGGAAAAATAAAATCAGGAAAGGGCTGGGGATGTAGTTCAGTGTGAAGACCCTGATGAGTTCAATCCCTAGGCCCATTAAAAAAATAATAATAATAATTGGGATATTTTTCTGGCAAAATCCAGCAATCCTGGTACACAATTAATAAAGAATTGTAACAGTTTCCTTTTTTTTTTTTAGCTTTTAAAATTGTGTGCATTTGTCATGTGCAGCGTGATGTTCTGAAGCGTTTACATTATAGAATAGTAAATGGGGCCATTTATGGAGTGTCTAACGTGTCCCCACCACTGCCCCAAGCCCCAGGGACACAGATCCATAAGATTCATTCCTGGCCCAGGACCAGGGGAGAAAGATGGCAAGGCAGATGTAGCCAGGGCAGTGGGAGGGGTGCAGGGGCGGGAATGAGGTGGGCAAGGCTTGTTGGTGCTGAGTTTGAAGACAGTAGGTGTTTGCTGGGCACAGGGTGAAAAGGAACAGCACTGAGGAGCAGAAGAAGCATTGAATATGCAAGCTTGGGACTTGGGATTTCTTGATCTTGGGGTTCTGGGTGCTGAGTACCACTTGTGCAGAGGAAAATAAAAGGTTTCATTATAACAGGGAAATAGAGAAGGCTGTGTACCTCACACTGTGCCCATGGAGGGGCTTACGTCAAGGACCTCTCTCAAGGGAGTGAGCTTTAGTCTCTGCAAGAGCCTTGGTGTGGGGTGAAGGAAAGGGTTTGGCACCTGATGAAATCCCTTTTCCATGGCCAGACCGTCAGTTTGCCAGGGAACTTTTCCACCTCTCAAGCAAGTGAATCCTGAATAAAAAGCTTGGTTACTTCCCTCTGCTCCTTGGGTCTTAAGTAGGGACAGGGAAGTGGGGGTGACATTAGGAGCACAGTCCACTGTGGGAGAAGAAAGACATTGGGCCCTGCGAACGCTGGGGAGGTGGCCTCTTCCCTTGGCCAGCTGAGGTGGTCAGCTGGTTTGTCCCAAAGAGTGGGTAGAGCCGTAGGCGGTAGCTCACTGCTGATTGGTCAGCCTGCTTCTCTGCTGGCAAGCCCAAGGCAGGAGATGGGACGCTTCCATAAGAGGCCACTTCCTTAATCGTCTGAAAATGGGAAAATTGAATTTCCTATGTTTAAACTCAGTAAGCATAAATCCAGCTCTCTGATGAGGAATTCCACCCAACACAGCAAATGCAATTTGAAATAAATCGATGCTATATTTAAGTGATGGACTGAAACAGTTATTTTAGAGCTTTTTTCTCCAAAATTTAAATACCCTCTTTCACCTTATTCTTCACTCTTGACTCTTCTGATTTCTGCTATTTGGGGGGAGTTCTGTTTTGTTTTGGTGGGGTTCCAGGTTAACGGGAGATGTTTGTCTCTCTTTATGCTCGCTTTTGTAAAAATTCATTTTCTTATCTAAATGTTACTGCACCAAGTTGGTGTTTTATGCCTTCCCTTATGGTAACTGTCCACTGACGTGGACCTGAGTATACATGCCCCTTGCTCTCCGAGCGTAGCATCTGTGATTGCCATAGGATAAGTAAGTGTCTTGTAGAGAGACTCAGTCAAGGGGTAGAACTGTTCCTAAGGTTCTTGATACATAGTTCCCAATGTACCCATTTCAGCCTGCACACTCACAGGTGCTGCTTTTAGGTACTGGGTTCAGAAGCTGTGCTAATCTGATAAAAATGCCGCGTCCTTTGTCCATTTGGATCTCATTACCCAGCAGTGAAGCAAGCATGTCCTGTGCTGCAGTGACTCAGATACTGTAATCACATGCATGTATTCTTAGTCCATTTCGTCACTCATACTTGTCTTTTTCTTACTGATACGTGACAACTCTTTGTATATTTAGGATATTAATATTTTTTAACATTTTTCCAGGTATTGCCCTAATTTATTATTTGCTTTTAAACTAATATGGTCTTACGGACATACGGAGTTTTTCTCGTTTTCATTCATAATCAAGTAAGTTTTATATTTCTGTGGTTTCTTCCTCTTTGGAAAGCCTTGAATTCCAAAATCAGATAACAATTAATACATGCATACGTCTAGGTTTTACAGTCTTATGATTAGTCCCTCCATTCTCTTCAATGTAATTAACCTCTAATCCACCTTTAATTTGCTTAGGTCCATGGTATGTGACAGCAAATGTAAGAAAACTGCCAGATGTCCATTCCGTCTCTGTCAACCTGTGTTCTCCCTCTGTTAATTCTGCGTGTCTCCTTTATTGGACAATCAAAGCATTTAATCCATTTGGCTGTGTTTCTGGGCTTGTGAGTCTGTTCGATTGCTCTTTCTCTGGTGGTCTTACCCATTGTTGACTTACAGTGACCCTCCTTCTGCACAGTGTCTAACCTTGACTCAGTTTATATCTGGTAACACAGCAGTTTGAGTTTTTTGGTTTTTTTTTTTTGCCTCCCAGTTTTTCTTGGCTGTTGCTCCTTTCTTTGAAATGAACTTCAGAATAACATAACCAAATAATCTCATTTTGACTGTAATTGGCAATTGTTTTTAAGCTGTGAATTAAGAAGGAACTGACATCTTTGTATCATGGAACACAGTTCTTCCCCAGTGTACAGATTTCTTTTAAAATCCTCCATAAAGTTTAGTGTTTTCCTTCATTTAGATCATGGATAGGTCTTGTTAATCTCTTCTGTTAGTGTACAATTCGGGGTGTGTGATGAGGCTGATATCAGAGGGTCTATTGTCTAAGTGGCATCATTGAAAAACGCTGTAGTTTTCGTGTTTTGTGTATCCTGCCGTCGTACTTAGCTCTCATTAGTTGGAAGAGCTATTTGGATGCTTCTTCCATGTTTTCAAGAATACAGTGATTCCAAACAAATATTACAATGCCTAACTATATCAATATTGAGTTTTCTTTTCTATCAACCAGTTTAATGATTTGGATACTTTACTGCTTTGCCTCTTCCGTCATTTATTTCCCATTATTACTGAGTCTCCTGCATGCCCGCCCCTGAGCAATGCTCTGTGGAGTGGGGGCAGTGGCGGCGCACAGCTGTCCTCAGAGACCCTGCCTCCTTGAGGTGAGAGCGCCTGGAGACCAGCACACTGAGGCCATTGCTGTGGCTGGTGATGATAAGTGTCACGGGGATGAAGGAGCCTTGGACGGAAAGTCACTGGGGGAGAGGGGCATGTGTTTATTCATAGTACTGGGAAGTGGTGTAACAGTCTGGAAATAATGGCTGTGTATCACACACTGGAATGCTGGAAATGTTACCTTGATGTCAGTTTCTGCCATGAGTTTGGGAATGAGGAGGAAAAACATATTGTCAAAATAGTGACTTCTCTACTGATAACCGAGCCTGGGGCTGGCTGTAGGGCAAGGTGGGGAGGCTTCAGTGCCGATGGGGCGGCCCAGGATCCATGCAGCAGGTATGAAGGAGCTGGTTGTGGCACCAAGTCCAAGGGATTCTGCAGAAGATCAGGCCAAGGGCATCGCTGCCACCAGACACAGAGACAGTTCAAGCCTCTGCACTTGGGGAGCCCTGAGCTGGAAGGTCACAGGCCTGGAAGCCACGGAGCCCCTGTGGTGGATGCTGGTGTTTGAAAGGAAAAGAGACCAGGATGTTGAGGCCTTCACACTGTGCAGTGGAAAGGGAGGGGAGCTTTGAGTGTGAGGCACATGCCTAATGCAGGTAGCCTGCCCTGAGACCCACAGTCATCATCAGCCACAACTGCCCACATGCTACAGCAGCCTCTCCTCAGGATGGGATTCCCGAGAGAAAACCCTCCATGGGCCCTGTTGACCCATGAATACAAGCTCTTACCCATGAATACAAGTGGACAGCTAGGACATTCGCCAGGACCTACTATCAAAATGTGAAACATTTTGGGGGGAGGGAGACACAAAATACCACAATAAACCTAATCCTGGGAGAAAAAGGATAACAATTTTAGGAAGGCAAACTGGAAATTATAAAGGTTATCACCAGGAAGAATTAAGAGGTGAATCATTGTGTATATAAAATAAAACAAAGATTATATGAATAAGCCATCAGAGAAAGAATTCTTGGAAGTTAAAGAACAGAAATTGCAAAAATTTAAAAAATTTGGTAGATTAAATGGTGTAAAGAACATAACTAGAGATAATGTTAGTAATCAAAGACATAACAGAAGAAAATATGCTTATGGTGGCTGTGAAGAGTCAAATGTCAAGGTGATGGGAGAAGAAGGTCTGTAAAAGTGGATTTTTTTAATCCTAAAAAAAATTCAAAATTGGAGAACAGTATTACCCACAAAGGAAGAGAATTGTGGCACACTGTAGACTTTCAAAAGCAACACAGAGTGCTAAATTAGAAATACAAGTAACCCTTTTTTTAAGAATAGATAATTGTGAACTGGAAGCCTCTGCAAAGCCTAGTTATTGCCAGTCAAATGAAGTAGAGAAAAGATCATTAGGTGAACTCAGCTCTGTAAGGTATTTCCCTTTTCAAGGGTCTCTGAAAAAATTACTTAAGGGTGCGCTCCAGCAAAATTAAAAGCAAGAAGAAGAAGAATGCAGAAGATACTTACTCATTCCTGGCTAAACCCCCCTCCCCCATCACACCTTTCTTCATCTGAGGCCACTTCCTCACCAGGAAGTGTGATTTCCATTCCTTTAGCAAGGATCTCATGTTCTCTTAAATTGCTATACTAACAGAGATTCACTGGAAGTCACATTTTGGAGAAGCAACCCAACATCAATTTCAAGAATACTTCCCAAGAAGGAAGTAAAATACCCACAGGTATGTTCCGACATGAGTTTTGGGCAGGGCTGGCTTGACAAAAAGGTATCCACACATGACAGAATATAGAGTTATAACCATTACCAATAATTTTGACATTTGAGTAAAGAGCAAGAAAATACCGTGGTGAGGAAAAGAAGCTTTGGAGTCAGAGACTAACCTGAACCTGACATCCCCACTGCAGGCCCTCTCACAGGCGTCCCTCAGTCTCAGCCTCCTCGGCTCACACCCTACACTGGGGAAGGGGTACCTCGCTCTGTTCTTGTGCAGAGGCACACTGTGTGCCTTCCTGAGCTTGGCCAAGGTGATGTCCCCAAATCCTATCATTAATCCGTCACAGTACTGCTAAAAGGAAGGCATGGCGGCTGATCTTTTAAAGTTAATGTTTGGATACCATCAAGTGTTTAGTTGGCCTTAGAGTAGAGATCCTGGGCCTGCAGGCAGACTGAGTGACCTTCTCCCACCAAACACACGTGGACTCTCACAGCAGTCTCTCCCCCAGTCCTGCATATCCCTGAATTGTTACTTTTCCCTGTGTTTCCTGATGGTAACGTTTTTGTTCTAGGACCGCAGATAGCTTCATGTCTCCAGAGTATGTTTGTTGGATTTCTCCAAGGCGGGATGCTTCTGCCCTGGCCTAGTTGACAACACACTCCTCTGTGCAGGGAATCCTTGCACTTTTTCTGCTCACCCCACCCTGGGCCCTGGCATTTGGGAAATACACCAGCCTTCAGTGGGAGGTGGGCGGGAGCTGATCTTCCGGTGCGGGGTGGGGGTGGCAAATGTGTTTTGCGAATTGAACTGCCATTGACATCTAAGCCCAACCATGCTGTTTTCTCCACACTTCAGCAATCAGGACATCCAGCAAACCCATAAAAACCAAACGAATAGCATGAATATTCAGTGACCTAGAATACTAATTATTGTCATGAATATTAATGTGATCGGACTTACTCTCTCCTCCCCTCTTTCTCTCCCGTCCTCTTCCTCCCTCTCCCCCTCTCTCTCTCTCTCTCCCTCTCTCTTTTTTTCCACTTAGCCGGCTCTAAAGATGGGTCATAATGAGAGCATTTAAGAGGGAGCGCTCTCCGCCGTGACAGGGGCTGGGGCAATAAGGAGAGCTTGATTAACGCGTGCACTTGGGGGAGAGATGAGAGGCTTCACGTGGGCCTGTTCGGGGGAGGCAATGAGGCACCGGCGGCTCTGTTGCTGCTCCCGGAGATTAATGAGGCCTAAGAGTGCATTAGGAACAGTGACAAAGGTTTGATCTAATGGGCTCAGTCATTTTTCCTTTGAGTGACAGACGCACAGAAGTAATTGGCTGTGCAGAATGGCAGCTCATTGGCGGTACTTAAGGATACATTATCCCCGTTGTGTGGCCCGCAGAGGCTGTTTATCAAAACTGCTCACACTGCAGACGCAGAGTCGCTAAGCTGCTGTTACAGTGGTAATAGCTATTAAAAAAAAAAAAATAACACAGCATCAAAATGAGATCTGTTGTCTCTAAGAAACAAAGTTTTTCTTTGTTTAGTTTGAAATGGTCTAGAAAACATTTTAATAACTCCAGAGTCTGCTCCATGTGCAGGGCCAGCGATGCCAATCCTTGAGAGAGAGAGAGAGAGAGAGAGAGAGAGAGAGCGAGTGCGTGTGTGTGTTCACATGAGGCTTCCTTGCTCTCCAGGAATTTTTCACACTTGGGACTTGGGTCAGGATGTCCCATCCCTTGGATGCACAGACGATGTGCTTCTGCCAGACCCGCACCCACGTAGCTGCCTAGAAGAACACTGGGAACAGAAACCCTGTTAGTTGAAAATTATTTTCTTGAAAAAATACCCAAAGTTAGTACTGTGTTATATCTGCTTCCCAAAAAGAAAAAAGGTTTGATTGAAGTTGATTTTGATGGCTATTTAGTTAATTGTAGGGGAAAATAATGTTTTGTGTTTGTGAGGGTGCTTTTATCCTGAAACTTCAAGCAGTAAGTAAATCTGAAATCAAGACACTAATGTATTTTAGCATTTTCTTCTTCACAAGAGTTATGGCAACGGCAGCTTTTATGCGAAGCGCATCTTTCCTGTTAGTGGCGCTGTGTTTATGCACCTCCCCCTCAAGGTTTGGACAGATTTGGGCTCTGTGTTTCTGTCATTACATTGTAAATAAACTCTGGAGGCATAGACCGTTATTTCCTTTCTCCATTACCCTCTGTCCTGTCACCCACCAGTTGTCTTCCCGTGAAGTAAACGTGACTCTTCCCCGTCATGTGAAAAGCCAGGACAAGGATTGAGGACAACCACTTGGTTTCTCACAGATAACACATCCTACGTGGTGGGATTCTGTGGTCAAGGCCATTGGGGTGCAGTTCAAAAATAAATGAGAATCACACTTCCAATTTGAGGAAGCCTTCCTCAGTTATTTGAACTATAAATGGAGTGTTCTTTTCTGTAAGGGCTGACAAAAGCAACTTGATTCTGGATGATTTCAGTTGAAGACATGAGAGGGATGTTGGAGACACTGAGCTGTGTGTCTCTATGGTAACCAGTGGACCTATAAGTAAATAAAAGTTGCTTTAGAAACTTTTTTCATCTCAGAAGTGTGGGTCTGGTGAAGAATAGTGCTTCTGCTGATGAAATGGTGCTTTCAAGACCAGTGGGGTGGCCGGCGGGGCAGAAGCCACAGGAAGGCGAGGGCACTGGGAAGGTCTTGATAATGGTCTCCCCAGCCTTCCAGGAGCTGCTGGCTGGCCCTGGGCATTGGGTGCATCTTGCACCTGGCCAGAAACATGGGCCCACCTGAGCCAGTCCTGAGCCTGCCATTTACCTGCTTTCCGCCACCTCTTTCTGGCCAGCGAGAATTTTCAAAGCAATCTTGATATCTTGCCATCTCCAAACCTTCCTCTGGCCCATTATTCTGTAGTTACCAATCGCCCAGAGAGCACTGTCTCTCTGGAATGTGTCTGCAAGTGAGGGAACCTAGAGGCGTCCCGACGCACACCCAGTGGGCCACTTCATGTCCTTGTTCTAAGTGGGGTATTCCTCAGTCCTCTATGGTCCCTGAATTGTCATGCTGTTTCACTGTAAGAGCGGTTTTGTAAGAACAGAGAGGTAGGGAGAGACAGAGACAGGTGACCACTGAGGAGGGCGCGGCCGTGTGACTACCATGTGTCCTTTCTTGGAGCCACAGTGGCCAGAGAGAGCTCCAGTGAACACGCCTGTCAATTCGCAGTGAATGTTGTGCGAAGCACCTGCGGTGTTCATCATGCGAAGAAGAAAGAATGATCTACATCTGGAGTGTCCATTATTGGGAGTTGAACCAAGTACACATGTGGAAGATGAGATGGAGCGGCACGGGCTTTCTGTTCTATAAAACTTAGTATCGGGATGATGCCACCAAAGCTTAAGGACTCCTAGGGCTGCTGTCCTTTCGTGTAATGTTGTCACGCCACATTATCACTTGCGCTCATACCAGGAAATCTGCTAAGCAGGCTTGATAGTGGCTCTCCGTAAACACCTGCAGGGCCTGGGCAGCAAGCATTCCGTCAGCAGATGGAAACAGGTGGCTGGCATTTACAGTAATGAATTTCGAGCTGAAAAATAAAAACACTCTGTTGAGAACACACATTTAAACTTTTTCTAGATAGAATCACTTACATATAAGGCCTTGCCTTATGGCATTCTTCTTATTTCCTCTTGAACGACACCAAATGCCACACCGTATCCATCCCAAGGCAAAGCAGTAATCCAGGAACGGTGCGACGGTGTTTCTGGGTATCCAGCCCCACGGGCACCTCTCTGTGAGTAGAGGTTGAGGCTACTTCTGCGTCGTGTCCCAAGCACTTGCTTCCTTTCCCTTCCCTCCTGTCCTTGTATAAACTGCAGCTCTAACAACCCTAGCATAGCAGGTCATCTCCCCTCCGGGGCCTTGATGGAACAGTAAGAGCATCACCATGGGTGTCGCAGTTGGTAAATGGGCAGCCCTGGCACATGATGCCACCCACAGCACTGGGGCCGACGGGCACGTGTGCAGCAGGTAACAGAGGGGATTCTGACAGGGGAGAAGTGTAAGGGAAATACTTAGTTTGTAGACTGTAAACACAAACGAAATTAACTATATCACCACTTTAAGCTTCCGCTAAAAAGTAAACTACGGAGAAAAGGAAAACCCACTGTCCGTGAAGTTAATAACAAGTAATATGTTCAGAAGCTCAGCCATTTACAGGGTGCTTTACATAATTTGATCATTATATTAACCGCATGGGGCATGTTATTATGACCTTCCTTATCAGTACTTCTCCATTATTAGTATCCATTTTGCAGATTATGGGCCGAATTGTTTTAATGTTGCCCAGGTTCCATCTTCTTTCCACCACTGCTCATTAAGAAAATTAACCAGCAATGTATATCATGAGTCAGGAAGGTAGGTGCTGTTTGTCCCAGTAGTTACTGGAGAGTTCATCCTGAGGAAAATCTGAAAGTAGAAGATGTCCTTTGCAGTGTTGTTTATAATCACGAGAAATTAGAAACACTATCCAGGAGTTTTTGAAAAAGTATTACAGTTAGCTACATTAGATCAGTAAGAAGACGTTACACATCTAAAATTATTATGACAACTGTACAGCACCATGAGAAAAATGGTTAGGCACATATTGAAGAGGTAGAGTATCATCCACGGCCCCCGAGTGCTGGGACTATAGGTGACATTATAGGTGTCATCTTTCATGTAGTTATAGCTAAGAAATGTATGTAGATGTTCAACCAAATGTCGACCTATTTAGTGGGATCTGCTTACTAACATTATTTGTATTTCTGTATAATTTTGCAAAATAAGTTTCAAGAAATTTGTGCGACACGATAGACTCCCATTTTTTGTGGCATCATGCTTAGAACAGAGAAAAATCAGGATAAAATTGGCTCATCTCACATTTGAGGAGATAACTGTGACCTAATCCTGGGATTCTGAGTTCTGAGCATGGTCACACTGCTGCAGTTAGTAGTCATTACATAGATCACTGCGAATGGCTGTGGACCCTACATTCTCTCTTCTCTGATGAACGTGGAAACCACACACACACGCACACGCACACGCGCACACGCACAGAAAAATGAATAGTTTTCTGAGCAACCCTAGATTTCTATCTCAGTAGACGTGCTGAATTACATTTTTGTACAAAACAAGAACTGCAGGATACAGAGCCCTAGGCTGCCCGCATCATAAGAAAAGAGTGACTGCATCCTCCGCACCCAAACTCCAGGCTTCCAGGAGAGCAGATTTCCAATGCAAATACTGCAGTGAATGAGCCCTGCGTATGGGCATGCAAATCATTTGTATCTTACTTTTGGAGGGTTATAATTAGAAGATGGAGCAGATGGCCAGGGCCTAGTTTGACGTGATGTGACCATTAGCTTAGCGTGTGGCCTCCCCTGGCCAAGGAGCCTGCCCCTCCTGCACTTGCTTGGTGAGCCTGGTACAGGCTGGAGGTGCGGAGCCAGCCGCACACTGCGAGGTCTGATAATCTCAGGGAGCTACACATGGAACGTGTGAACAAAACTACACCTGGAAAGCAGGCAGATCTTGGGGGCGGGGGACCTCCGGAGAGAGACAGCTCCTTTCAGTCCTGTTCCTTTAGTTAGGGTTTTTTTTTAATTACGTAATTCCACAAGGGGAATGAACATTTGTTCTCCACACAATGTTCATAGGATTCCTTTTGGTTTGACTCCCCGCCCCTCAGTGTACAGGAAAATTCAATATTGCCTATTTGCTTTTTGTTTGTTTTCAGACTTATTTAACCAGTAAGTCAATTACAACGTCATTTTCCTAGTTATACCCTTCAATAAAGTTAAGTCTTGTTTGCAAAGATAAACCTTGGTTGGAAGGTGCCATGAACAAAATTTTATATTTCAAAAGAAATGATGGTTGATGAATCTTTATTTTAGTGCCATGAAAAGCTGTGGTTTCAGAGTATATTTTTAAAAACCAGAACATGCTATTTTTAATGTAATAAGCCTATAGCTTAAAAGAGGAGCTCTCTCTTTGATGTCATTTGGTAGATGGAAACATCCTTATTCAATAGGAAGCCAGCATCTTTTGAATGCTCATTTGAGATCAGCTCAGGCAACATACTGACATTCATTCAGATATAAACGCCATATTCACTTTGAAATGCAAATTGTTTAAAGAAAAATAGCATATGGTGGAGGTAAGTACCTTTTCAAATCAACTCTTACACTGTAGGGATGTAAGTACAGCTAAAATTATTCTTTGGAGCAAATCTGGTGCTTTTGACACATGGAGGCCCGCACTAATCAAGGCGGCCCTCAGAGCACACACATATCCATATCAAGGGGGTGGCGCTGGGATGACACGGATTAGCATGGTAATGCGGGCACCCCCTGCTAACCAGGCGAGCACCAGCTGGTCCAGAGATGGGTATCCAAGGGAACACTGCCTGCACTGAGAAGGGCCAGGGAGCCAACCATGTGTCCGTGGTAGTACTGGGGTAGACTGCAGAGGCAAATGCCAGACAGGCCCTCGGGGACGCCCTCGTGTGGAAGCCAGCATCCTGGGCCGTTGAGCGCTGGGCCACTCTGAGGGCGTGGTGCAGGTAAAGCTGTTTCTCTGCCTAACCTTACTTTCGTGTATGCTTCCTGACCCGATGTCTCATCCTCAAATGTTTTAGGTGACACTTTGTAGGGTTCAGGGGAAGTAAAGCGGACAGATATGACATGCATGGTGAACGTAAAAGAGGGAAAGCTACAGGTAAGTGGACAGATGACCAGTGCACAGATCAAGGAGCAGCAGGTATGCCGACCGTGGTGGCTCACACTTACAATCCCAGCACTCGGGGCTGAGACAGGAGGATCGCCCTGAGTTCCAGACCAGTCTGGGCTACATAATGAGACTTTGTCTCAAAAAAACAAAACAAAATCCAGAAGCAGGCCATTCCTAGGAAACCCTGTGGGCTGCTTCTCTCACTGCCCACCCCCCACATAAGCGTGGGCACCTTCAGATTCCTCGCTACATGGATGGGATGTGTCTGTTGCTCTTGTGCCATTGACCAGACCCACCAGAGCCCAAGCTCTCCTGCTTACCTAAGCCTTTTCGTGGTCTGTCTGCTGTCCGCCCTGAACAGCTGGGCTTCAGCTCCTTGGCCGCTGATAGTGTCTGTCCCACTGTGTGTTCGTGACATGTGGGCATTTCCATTATTTCCCATGTGCAGCCACAAGCATCATCCATGTGCTTTGTGGTGGATGTATTTGTGCTTCTCGGCACATACAATTTTAATCTGGACGGACTTGAAAAAAGGAGAGGAATCTTGAGGGAGAAAATGATGAATTAGACTTGAGCTGTCATGTGGAAATCTCATCTGTGGACCCACTAGAAAAGCAGTTAGGGTTGTCCTGGAAGGGTAAGGGAGGTCTAACTCCCAACTCAACCCGAGTTCCATGGAGTCCTTCCTGGATCTTCCAGCAGGGGGCGCTCTCACCCCTAGCACTTCCCAGGGCTCTGTGTCACCCTGCATGAGGGACATGGTGGAGGCCGCTCTGGTCTGGAGGTCAGGGTCCTTACCTCGGCCCATCAGAGAAAGTCATCAGCTGCTTTGGCAAATGAGAACCTTAGCTTCTGAGCCTTAATTAATAACTCGTTACCGTGAAATGAATTCCCATTCAAAGAGAATGTAGCACTTGAGTTCTTTGAGAGAATAAAGCGATCTTAAACATCACGTCTCCTATTGTGCTTCGGGTATTTTCAGAAGCATTGGGGCCTCCCTGCATGGTAATCCACAGGGATACTGCTGAGTGCGGGAGTAGGAAAACAGGACATGGGGACAGTGTGACATGACCAAGTAACGAGTGACAGGAGCAGGAGTGAGAGCGCACCTTCGACTTCGTTGGTGTGCGTGGTACATAAGAGTAAGCACTAGAGATGATGCCGCATTGTAACTAGTTTTGAAACATATCGTTAAAAGTACTCACTAAGCTTTAGAGGGTTGTTGCCTCTTTGGCTATGGGTTTCCTCAAAGCAGAGCGATGCTTCAGTGTGACCGAGGGACCGGCACTGGGCGCACATGGCCAGAAGCATCGCAGCCCATTAAGCCAGGGTGGCTGCGCGGGGCCACGTCAGAGTCACACGTCTATCTGTACTCACTCGCATCACAAGGCAAGCACTCAGTGGCTGCACAGCTGGGGGGAGGGAGAGGTGTCACCAGTGTTGGTCATGTGGATTCTGGGATTGGGAGAGATGGGGTGGTGGCTTGTTTTCAAGATCAAACACAGGGCACACTGTCACACATTCTCATTTTCCAAGGGACAGTAGAAACTCTGGATTTTGGGGTGGAATCTCCAGATTAAACAAAAGTTCATCTGCGAGCCCAAGCTGCAGAATGTGTATCTGGCTTAAATGTTACCTGAATAATGCTGTTTCCTTATGCCGACAGTGCTTTGGCCAAAATTCGGTTCTGCTGTTTCTGTATATTCCCACAGCTGGGAGTGGGAACAGGCAGGTAAGGGGACCTAGACAAGCTCCACCCTGAGACTGCCTCCAAAGGACCTGACTTGGATTCTTCCAGCAATGTGGCAGGAGCGTGCAGTCCAGCCACGAAGTTCCGTGCTCCTTGGGAGACAGAAGGCAGGCACTGAGCCACGGCCAGAGCGCCATCACCACCGTCCTCAGGTGCCACAGGGGTTGTGCTGAGATTTCACCTCACAAACTGAGAAACTTGCAAACCAGTGGGCATGAGTATGCGCCCCATAAGGACCTCCCCCCTTGCATTTCAGCAGTGTGGTGTCTTGTTTCAGACGAAGACCTTGAACACAAAAGTAGCTCTGTCCTGGATATGCACATTTTGTACATTTTCTGTCTTGAGTTCAGATTGACTTGTCCTTCAGTACACACTAATCTTTCTGGAGTTTCTTTCCATAGTTACAGATGCACTCAGATCACTTCTGCTGGACGTTGTGAAGGTTGCTGGGTGGGGCGTCCTGGAGAGCCGCCATCAGGAAGAACTGAGCAGAGGGGGAAGGGGTGGTGGCAGAGGCAGGCACTGAGCGTGCTGTGGTTGCTGTGGACCAGAAGGGGGCACACAGCCAGGCAGGGGGTTTATTTTGGACTTTTCAGGTGTTTGGCTTTTGCGCCAATCTGAAGGTGGTGATGCACAGCTGTAACCCCAGCTCCTATGAAACTAAGACAGGAGAATCATGAGTTTGAGGCCAGCCTGGGCAATTTAGCCACCTGAAGAGAATAAATTTGCCTTTTAAAAGGGCAGGGCATGCAGCTCAGTGAAGATACTGGATTCAAGTCTCAGTGTCATGGGGGGAGTGCATGCACCAGCAGTATCTGTGGGCAGGTTCCACACTTGCTGACCTCCCTGACATTTTACCCACGTGGCAAGTGTCCCTGCAGACAAGAGGGGTGCATAGCCATTGGGGTCACTGTAAAGAGAAATCACCTTGCTTCATACAGCTTCTCATGGCTTTTATTCTTTTTCCATTTTCCCCTTTCTCTTGAGGCCACTATCAAACATCGTCAGTGGCCTGTAGCCTCTGTCTGCTGGGAAGTCATGGGTGGACAGGGGAACCACTCTGGGGAGCCACCTGGTCCTGAGCGCAGCCCTGACGGAGGGATGCACGCCGCCAGCATCCAGTTGGGGAGAGAAGCACAGGGTGCAGGGTGGGCACCGGAGCTGGCAGGAATGGGCCAACGGAGGGGCACGGCCAGCCGAGGGGACTCCTGGGCTGAGACTAGGGTAGACGCCGTGATTTCGTGGTTCCCCCCTCTCTGCTGCCCATTGGCTAAGCCGCAGAGGGAGCTGGACGGTGCTGGAGTGCCCGAATTCAGCCAGTATGGTGCCCCTGGGTGGAGAGCACACTGAGGGGGGCAAAGCAGGGGACACGGTTTGAACCAGAGAGCATGGCTCCCTGCAGAGGTGTGCACTGTGCCCCCTCGGTGTGCTCCTGCCCTGGGTGCAGAATGACTTGCCACACCCAGGGGCAGCTCCAGGGGCTCTGGTAGCCCCCAGGGATAGAGAAGCCATGAGTGCACAGTGCTCCTCTCAGGAGCCCCAGTGCACCCGTGGTGGTGGTGCACCCAAAAGGAGGGGCCAGACCGAGGCCTGGGCTGCAGCCCTGAACTCTGCCCCCCCGAGCACCTCTATGAACATCAGTCTGCAGGGGAAGTGGCCCCGCAGTAATTATTGTTTCCTATCAGTCACTGTTTCCTGCGTAGTTTTTTAAATAACCTGAGTTTTGCAGCAGGCCTGCTCAAGCTGCAGTGTGCACCTGGATCCCAGGGTGGCTTAGGAAGTGGATTCCGGAAGGCTTGGGGTGCTGGGGTTCTGGCAGATTCCCAGGCAGCATCACTGCTATGTGAGCAGAAGGGGCTGTGGCTTCCAAGTTGCGGTCATGTCATCTCTGGCTTTTTTCTGGAATTATTGCTCTAAAGCTGCCAATGACTAACCTTCCTGTGGCATTCAGCGTGTTCCCAGTGCCCATCGCGGCATGAAACAGGTATATTTTTCTGAGGTAGGGAAATAGGTTTTTCAGCATCGAGACCGTGTGTCTTCAGTAACTGTGTGATTGTGCCTCTGTCTGCCGCCTGAATGACAACTGACCTGACCTGCAGAGCTGCCCGGACCCGCCGAGGAGCTTGTGTGTGGGGGCGCTCTGGCTCCTCCCCTGGCTGCTCACTTGCACCTCTGGTGCACATCTGAAGTTGCATATTCTCCCAAGGTCCAGCACACATTTTCTGAATCAAAATCAGAAGCCTGATTGTGAGACCTCTGTTTTTACAAGGCTCTGCAGGAAATTCTGGGAATTGGCCAGGTTTGGGAACCACTCACGGGCTATGCATTTAAACTTGGTGCTGTGAAAACCCTCCACTGGAGCAATGGCACAACTTAGTTGGTTTTGAGCTAAAACAATTGGAGGAAAGTTTTTTTTAAAGCCCAGTACAGTACCTCTGAATTCTCGTGCGTAGATCTAGGACTGATTCACAAGCAGCAGGTGTGACTGGCTGAGCTTTAGAAGAAAGCTATGGACTATAAAGTTAGCATGACCACTTAAGCGACTCATGTGATGTTGAACAACTGATTCAAGTTGTCATTTACACCATGGAATCACTTTCCATCACAGTGCGTGTGCACTAGGACGTCACCAAGGCTATTTTCCTTCTGCTCAGTCTTTTCAAGGTTAAGAGCCAGCCTCTCTGGTCAGAGTCTGCAGCTCCGCATGGCACATCTGGGGACTTTAGTGTGTGTTGGTCCTAAAGCGTAGCTGTGCTGCATATGTCCTCTGGCCCCAGACAGCTGACTCCCCATGGGTGAGGCTGTGGGATCTGGTGGCTGGGCTGAGACAGCCGCACTCCTGGATCTGTGGCTACCTTGTGGTGATGCTCTGCCAGCACCGGCTGGGTGTCTTGTCTGTAGAGATGATGATAGGGTCCCAAGTCTTTGGGATTGCTTTGTATGCAGCCACTGAGGTTCCTTGACACTGCTCAGTCAAGCGCCACCACAATTTGCGTCATCACTTTGCTCCTCTCGATCACATGCCGTGTGATGCTTCCATTACCACGTAGGCAGGACGACAGTGGCTCCTGGTGGCCACCACGTTTCGTACCAGCCTGAGGCCCTGTAGACTTAACTCGTGCTGGCTCTGTGCTCTGCAGATCGCCGTGGTGTTCACCTGACTTGTTTATTCCTAGGGAATGTCACTAGTGCGTCTGGGTCTCAGATGGCAAGCGGCGTCAGCCTGGTCTCCTTCAACAGCCGACCGGATGGCATGCACCAGCGCTCCTACTCAGTCTCCAGTGCCGACCAGTGGAGCGAGGCTACGGTCATTGCAAACTCGGCCATCAGCAGTGGTAAGAGGGGCCCAGCCCCACAGACCGCGGCCACCTCCAGGTCCTCCGAGCAGCCAGGGGCTGGGCATGGCGCCCGAGCTGCCCAGTCCACATGCAGCATGCGGTGACAGCGGCATGCATCTTGCCTGTGGAGCACTGTGCCCTGATGGGCTGCCTTACCCGCTCTGTCTCATCTGCTCCTGTCTGGTAAGGGAGGAGTCGCTTGTCCCCAGTGGACAGATCTGGAAACAGAAGCTGCAGGCACACTCGGTCACAGGATGGTGGGGCCAAGGAACAACATCAGATGTCGTGTCCCATCACACTGCTCTACACGGTGTGGTCCACAGGCCACTGCTAGGACACAGTTTATGTTGTGAGGGCTAATTCCTTCTGCTCATCAGGTTTCTGGGGCTCCTAGTACACCCTCTAAATTCTGGGGCATCCTGTCTTTAATCCCTCACTCCTACACATCTTGCCACATTTTTGGTCCAGCAGCTCCTGTTTTGGGGACAGGCTGCGTGCTGGAAACTGTCTTGACGCGTGCGAACAAACATGAATTATGCGGCACAGCATGGAGAGTGCACCGCCTGGCTGCAGTCTGCTTTGCCGGTGGCGTTTTGTCTGTGGCGTGTTCACCGGTGTTTAAAGGAATTCCCACTGTTGTACATAATCTATCAGACAGGGCTTTAGAGCAATTTTAGCATAATTTGTTCTAATTAAAAGATTCAGCATCAGGTCCTCCCTGTAGACCCACCAGCTGCTGCGGCAGGACTTTAGCTTTGGTAAACATCATCCCTGTTTCTAGCTGCTCCGCAATGCTCCCAAGCTGGGACCCCCACAGGCCGCAGGGGAAGACGTGGAGAGGCCAGGAAGGAGGAGAATCGGTCATGGGGCTCCAGAAGGTGCCGCACAGGGCAGAGCTGAGAGCAGGAAGCTGGGCACACAGAGGTGAAGCATTGCCCGGTGGCCCGGTCCAGCAGGCACCGCCTTCTAGCCAGGCTCCTTGCTTGCTCCAGAAAAGACTCACATAGATGACAAACAGCTGCCACCCATCTCTGTGGGACTCTGCCAGCCTTTCTCCCTTCTCTGTGGCATCCTGGGGGGACCTTCAGGTCCCCATGGAGCAGGTTTAAATCATCATCAATTAAGCATCTGCTTTTCCTTCCCCCAGCCAGCCCATGGTCCTTCATGTCCCTTCCCTCCTAATCCTTGGTTTCCTTGTCTGTTCAGTAGTCATGAGCCAGGGCTCAGTATATGGCACCTGACTTCCCTTATTGAATAGCAACTGTTTCTTTTATCATGGTCACATTGTTTGGGAGGAGCAGCTCATCCACATACTTCGAACCTCATTATTTTACTTTCAAGTACTTCGCTGTCTTTAGCCTGAATGTCCAGTGAGGTTCTGCTTTGTGCTGCCTTCCTCAGTAGAGCCACATTTGCTGGTGGCTGCAGGAATTCCAGTAAGACCCCCAGACTCCAGAGCACACGCGCCGCTGCTGAGGCCCCGCCCTACATGCCACTGCACCTGCAGGCTTGGCCGCGCTTTGTATTGGCGGCCATGAGGCACCAAGCCATTGATGGGAACAGCAACTCCAGGGTTCCCCTCATCCACACAGGAGCTGTCTTTGGGGAGCAAAGGGGATTCAAAGGATGAGTTCCCAAGAGAGACCAAACCCCTGAATCTTTGCTTCCCCTACACTTCCAGTATTTTCTGTAGAGTTTGTGTGGTAGCATATTAATCTGCCCTGAATCCGTTCTGTACAGATTTTCCTCTGCACAGTGACCTGGCAAAGGCCGATAGGGAGACTTCCCCTCCTGCCAAACCTGCTCTTTCCAGGCCCTCGGTGTGGCTGGAAGTCACTGTCCATGGAAAGTCACTTGCACTGATGCGCACACATGTACGTAGGAGACTGGAGTCACCTCCTGTGAAGGCTGTTCTTAGGTTTTCAGAGCCGTGCACAGCCCCACGTGGGACCCATGTGCACCCTGGCCTTGTGCAACCAGACCTGCAAACACAGGAAACCAGAGACACAAGCCACTGACTGCCGTAGTGTCAGCCTGCCGAGGGGTGAGGAGGAAAAGCCCCAGCCCAGGCCCTGGGTAGCCTGAGGATCACACCTGAGTGCTAAAGAAGCAGGCAAATTTTTTTTTCCTGCACAATAGCAGGAAGAAGCTGGGCGTGGTGGTACACCTGTAGTTCCAGCACTTGGGAGGCTGAGGCAGGAGGCTCACCAGAAGTTCAAGGCAGGTCTACACTACAGAGCAAGACCCTGTCCCAGACAAAACCAGCAGGAAGAAGTTTTTCTAAGCATGGGGAAATTTGGGCAAAGGTGCAGAGTAAAAGGAAACTTGAAACAGCTGAGAAACTTCCATAAAGTGAAAGGCGTAAGTCGGGCGCAGCCAAAACGAAGGCAAAAGAGAGAGGAAGACGAAGAGCCAGAATCACTGGATCTGTTCTCATCTTACTTGCAAACACTGTGAAGAACAAGGAACCAGAAGGACAATGGAGAAGCACCCAGGAGTATGTTTCCTGCAGTTTTCATGGGGATCTTCCTGGTGCCTGTAGAACAGTATGTCCTCCCCTGTATATGTCTGAAAGGACAGTAGTAATGTGACAGTAATTGGAGGCCACTACGGAAGAGTTAGGTGTCCCTTGTGAGGCGCAGTAAGAGCTGGGACTCAGACTCAGGCCACAGCTTTCCCTTCTCATGCCCTGCCCCGTTGGAACTGTTTACAAACGCCCGGTCCTAGACCCCTTGCATCCAGTGGCTACGAACCTGTGTATTGACCGACCACAGCTTGGGCCCGTGTTGCACGCCAGCATTGGAGAACCACTGCTCTAAAGTCGTGCCTCTCAAAGTGGTCCACAGACCAGGCAGCGTCTGGCCGCTCCTGGGATTTGACTAGAAACGGAGCCTCCCAGGCTGTACCCACACCCGCTGGCCGGATCCCCGTGTCCTGCCTCAACGTGGTTGTTCGTCAGTAGCCCAACTGCAACCATTTTTAATGACTGCCTCATTGTGGGGTCTGATGGAGAACATCAGTAAAATGTATTTACACATGGATTTCAAGACTTCACCTTTGCATATACACCTGTTGCAGTGCTTGGCAAATAATCACCAGGAAAGTAAACAAGAGTAGCACCTTCTTCCCTTGCAAGGTGCAACCGATTGAAGTCTCCTTGCTTCTTTTTTAAATCATTTTCTTTCCCCCTCCCACGCTTGCCCATCTTTGGATTTCACAGTCAGAAGGAGCTCACTGCTAGCAGGCAGAGGGGAAAGCCATGCAGCTTCAGAACATACACATCTATACGCTGCTTAGTGCGCCTGCCATTGTCAACCGGTTTTCTTATTAAGCCAGTGCTAACAGCAGCATTATCATTCAGTTTGTCTCTGCCCCCACATCCTAAATTAAGACTTGGGCTCCAGAGAACTTTTCAGCCCCCTCTACCACACCCACCCAGGTACCCTTGGGGCGCTGGCCTTCTAACAGCTGGTAGCAACTCCTAATTAGATAGATGACTTTGTAGTGGGCATTTGCCCAAGAAACAGGAGGTGCCGGCTAAATTAAGAGAAGGGAAGAATTCATTCTGTGAAATGGAATGCCCCACTGCTTTATGACTGTTACTGTTGTAAGGTTTTACATTTAAGTACCTGAGGTTTTAAAATTAAACGTCTAATATAATTTGGCGTCGCTAACATGAGCCTCGCATCTGCCCTTAGAGAAAATCCGACAGCTCCGTTCAGGGTTTCAAATTGCTGTCTGCCGGCCTGCGAGCAACACAGAGGATTGGCTCCCTCTCGCACTAAGTGCCGCATGCTGCTCGGCGTAATTTTTTAAATGTGGAACATATTCATCTTGCGTTTCTGCTGCACTGAAAAGGGCTGCTCTGGTAGTACATGAAAAATTAATTTTTTTACATTTTTTCTCACTCTCCTAAGTGTTTGACAGAAGTAATTTTTGCAGCAAGAGAGAGTAAAAACTGGTGGCTGTAAATTCCTGTCCTGGAGCCTCTTGTGTAGATTCTTTATGGACCCAGAATTGATCTACATGTCAGATCCTGTTGTGGTTTAAACTGTTTATCACAGTAATGGCAGTAGTGAGCCCAGGAACACCAACTTATAATCCTGGGTGAAAGAAATTGGTGTTTGCAGTCAATGAAGGGGCAGCTTAGCTTTATCGATAGATTCAGAACAATTATCTCTGCAGCAACTATTGGCTGAGGGTTTTCTTGAATCTGATTGGAAGCCTGTAATCTTTTTCCTGGTTAATCATTTTCTGTACAGGTCATTTTCTCTCAAAGCAGTAGCCAAGAGGTAACGGTCCTGGGGGTAGCAGGCACCAAGGGGAGGTCATTTGTAGCACACTGGGTTGTCATAATGCACTTCGAGGCAAGATACATTTTAGATGCAGCGCATTGTGCTGAGGGCCAAAGCCGATGCTCCAGAGCCCAGCCTGTGTCTGCCAGGCTTGCCGAGTGTCGGAGTAGACCAGGCCACTGCCCCCCACTTCTCCACCCCCATCCTCCAGCAAATGCCAGCCTTGGCTGATGGCTTCAGCCGTAGTCGTTGCCGTGGCAGCCACGCTTCCCCGCCTCTTGGCTGTCAGTTGCTCTGATAGCTCCGCCCCGGCTCCAGCTCAGCAGTTTATCTTCTGCCTCGCTACCGGCCGTCACTTAATACTGTGTTTTCTCGTGTGCGTCCGCAGTATTGCTCTTCAGCCTTGCCCCCTGCTGCCCCTACCGGGCCGTCTGTCGCCTTGTCCGCATGGAGCCAGTTCCTTGCTGCTCCCTCCCCCAAGCAGTGCCGCCCGCCTACAGGCCCGCACGTGTGTGTGCCCGCCTGTACGTGTGTGTGTGTGTGTGCGCTCGTGTACATATGCTTTAAGTGTGGTGTGTTGCCTTCTACCCGCCTCACCGTGTATCTTCTGCTACAGTCTCATTAGTAGACAGCAGGCCCTGAATGGAAAGTGTGCGAGTTCTTGATAACTTTCCGGTATTTTTCCGCACCATGGAAATGATTGGCAGGGTGATGTTAGCTACGGGAAGCGGAACCGTGAGTCTCGGCTTTGCTGGTGGCCTCTCCTGTGCTTCTTATTGCTTCTTCCTGTAGAGCCAACTCAAGAAAGGTCAGCAACCCCACCTGTGAGAGCAGTTACAGCCGGCATGCCCAAACCGTGGGGTCCAAGGACATGGGCTGCCCGTCAGTGGACGTGGACAATTCACCAATCTTAATTTGTGTGCTTGGAGCATTTTTTCCACTTTGAAGGGTATACTGACAATTTTAGTGCCTGACCAGCAGGTGGTGGTAGTGTGACGCTACCAGTCTCTGATAGATGGCTTAATTTGTGGGCCGATTTTAATGGGGGGGGTGACATTTGTGACACTGTCTTAAAAACCCATCTCACGTTGGGAATCATTATTCCTGTCTGTTACATTTTCACAAAGGCTGAGAAACTAGGGCTACACTCTTCGTGATCTGCCAAAATTCAAACCCAGGTCTTTCTGATGCCAGTTCATACTGTTTTTCCCTCTGCTCCCATTACTGAAAGAGGAAGGAATACCGAGAGTTAAAATATATCATCATGAAAATTATTTGTCTTTCCAGTGTTCACCTTTCAAGGGTACACATCACCCCGTAGACCTCTCCTGTCCTCTCGCAGATCCTGATGTTCCCTTTATCAATCCCTCCTCTTCTCCCGGGGCTTGTCATCAACCTTCCGCTGAGCCTGGTGTTACAGGGCCCATGCTTCATCCCTCAGAGCTGGCCACTCCCGGCTCAGACGCCGGGGGGCCGCTCGGCTCACAGGGCCAGTGGGCCTAGTTAGAAGGTTGACCCAGGCTCCCTTTTCTGCGGAGCCTGCCTCCCCTTCTCGACATGTGGCCGAGGAGAAAGCAGAAGCTTCCTAGGGTAACTGACCACAGAGGGGGGAAGGTAGATTTTTCTTTCCCTTCCTGATCAGAATGTTGAAGCTTTGTACTTTGTCTCATTAATTCCTTCCTATCAGCTATTTCCAGCAGTGGCTGCTGACCAGGGAAAACAGGACGGTCAGGTGCTGCCTGATTTCCAGAATAGGAAGCAGTGGGTTTTGTGCCTGAAGGCCATACTAATCCTCTGCCTTGCTGGACAGAAACCTAGAAATGGTTTGAAACAAACGGTGGTGAGGATGCCAGGTGTTATATAAGTACCTGAGCCTCCAGATCTGCATCTAGGCCAGTGGTTCTCAGTCAGGGGTGATTTTGTCCCATAGGGACATGTGGTACTACCTGGCTGTCACACTAGGGAGGGTCAGCATGCTTCTAGAATCTAGTGGGAAATCAGGGGTGCTGACGCGTACCATGCCATGCACAGCATTGTCTGGCCCAGAACTTGAGCAGTGAAGGTCAGGAAAGCTGCCCTGCCCCTTCAGGCTATGGTTCTGCCCCATCCCTCTTGCGGTGAGCTCGGGAGGAGGCAGCAGCCAGAAGGCGATGCAGCCAGCCCACAGCAGTGTCTGTCTGCAGTGAGCTTCCAGCAAACCCAGCTTCTCAGACCATGTACCCTGCAGACGGCGTGATGATACAGTGACCAGGAGGCAGCTGTGCCACCACCAAAAGCAGTGGCATGGCATGACATTCACTGAACACTCACCACTGGCCAGGGATGGGGCCACAGCAAGAGCAGGACTCGTGAGACCTTGGGGGAAGAGAGAGTGGTCCCAGAAGTAGAGGGCAGCTGGCTTAGTGCTGCCTGCAGTATGGCTGTCAGATGGACCCTGGAAGCTGCGTCCTGGTCGTCACCAAGGGGTCCTGGGAGCAGTCACTTTCCAATACTACACAGTAAGCACTCTGAGCACTGGGGCCTTAGGTTATACTGGGGAGTGGCCCTGAGAACACAGGCACGGGAACTGTCCTTCAGCACCACCGAGAAAGCAGCAGACCTGTGGCTGTGGTGTGTGTGCAAAGGGAGGGGATGTGCCACGGCCGGTGGGCACGGTGCAGCCGTGCAGCTGAGTAAGAAGCTGATGGGCCAGCGGCAGGGGCAGCACGGAGCAGGCGGTGGACAGGGATCCTGAGGTTCGCACCCAGCCTTAAGCTTTCAGGAAGCGGGGTAGCTCTGCAGGGTCACTCCAAGCCTGTGTGCTTGTTTTCCGTTAGTGGCGCAGGCAGAGGACCAGGAGAGCCCACGGTGGGCCCCGGCACCTGTCAGCCCCTCCCTCCCCGGAAGCTGAGAGGTCTCAGGAGATGTTGCAGGGACTCGCAGTGTCCCTCACGCCCTCTTCTCAGCCACATGGCCCAGTTTTCAGTCGAGCCTTTCTCACTGGCCTAACAGAACAATGTGGTATTAACTGAAACTTTTGAAGTTTCCTAAAATACAGAAGTTTAAAATTTTACAAAGGTCTTTAACTTTTTTTTTTGTCTTAACATTTCCAGCTGTAGTTTTTCAATTTTTTTTTTTTCCTAAAGACAGCATGGAAAGTGTGAGAAAGGCTAACTTCGATTCCCGGTACCAGAAACAGACCGCATCGATCACCTCCCCAGCATCAAATCAGACGTAGGCAGAGTGACAGGAAAGATGATCAGAGACACGTGCTGCTCCCCCGCTAGAAAACCTCTGGTGGTCTCTGTGATTTCAGAACATCTGATTTTATCTTGAAGCGACGCAGGATGGTCTGGGCACAGTGCAATACCACTTCGAGGCCAGGACAGTGCTCGCTGTGTGTGTCTGCAGTTTGCCTAAAATCCAGTCATTTCATTAAGAGACTCAATCACATCTCCCCATAACTCTGTCGCCTACTAGCATAAGGTCTGTCAGATCTTTTTCAACCACCCCTTGGCTCCTATCTTTGACTCACAAATATATGTGAAAGAGGAGACTGGAAGAACTTAATAAAGAAATTAAGATACCAGGAAGGAAGGAAGGAAGGGGTAGAAGTAAGCACTGGGGGAGAGTAGTTTTTATAAAAAATGTGTGGGAGGGAACGGACACAGGCCACAGGTTTGCGGCCGACAGGGTCAGCCTCAAACCCGCTGCACATTTTCTTTGTAACTGTTTGCATCTTTGGCTTTGCACCTTTAAACTTACTGCAGTGAACGTGGCTTATGTTACATCTTTGCTTTATTATCTGACAGATAAGATTATTAACAGAAAGTGATATTAATATTAATTACACAATGATACTAAAAATTTTATATGGCACAGAGGCAGATGGTTATTTAAAATGACTTAAAATTTTATCCTTTTATGTGAAGAAGCATGTTAAACATATTTAGTTATAAATGCTGTTTTAATTGCTACATTATTTCTGCAGTGGGATTTTTAAAATCTTATTACATTTGCAGGGAAGTGTTTCTGTATGTATTCCAGAGTCTCTTAAACTGTGTATTTATTTACAGAAGCGCAATTATAATTACATTTAAAGTACAGAATTGTGGAGGGTTTGAGCTTACTAATGTATGCGTCTTGTACTTCTCACACCTGATCTCGTCATCCAGTTATGGTTCAAGAACTTGGCTCCCATATGAGCGCTACCGCCCGGGTTACTCGTCCAGGTGGCAGGCTCGCCGGTCGTCTTTTTCGGTGGGCACTGTTTTTCCATAGTGCTTGTGAATATGTAGTCTTTGCTCCACTGTGAAGTTGTAACTGAGACGAGCGTGGTACTTGAAAACTACTTCCTATGTGTAAGGAATAATCGTAAACTTAACTCCCCAAAACTGGAAGCTCAGAGTTGCTCCAGCTCTTGCCTCTTGTTTCACTTTGTGTGGAGCTTTGTGTTAACATGAAGCCAACCCCTTGGCGCCCAGTAGGCACACCCCCAGGGTCACTTGCCGGGCTGCTGCTCTCCTTCAGTGTCTGAACTCCCAGGAACCCTGCATCCAGCAGCGTCCCCTTGCGCACACATGTGACACCTTTATGGTGGAAGCACACGGGGAATTGAAGTCTGGGGACACATCAGGCCCCCATCAATCAGGAGGCCGAGGCAGTGACAGGGAGGCAGGCAGATCAGGCCCCCGGATGAGATTTGTAAGGCTACAGCATCCATTCGGCCACACGCTCGGGAAGAATTATCATCACACCCCTGTCTGAGGGAGTCAAGGTTTGTGGTTCCGCCCCAGGCGGCCCTGCCTTTCTTCTGGGAGATCTGCAGATCAACAGTCAGGTCGTCCAAACCAGACTTCCTGCAAAATAATCATTTTTTTAAAAAAAGAAACTATTTGTCCTCACAGTGGTTCTTCTTAAAATTGTCTTGATTATTTTGTGTTTTTATAAGCATGGGAAATATACTTGTGGGGCCCAAGTCCTACAGCAGACAGCCATGCCAGCCAGTGGCAGAGGGGCCTGGGGCCATTTGTCTACCCCGTGCAGTAACTGCCCCTTCCTCCCAGGAGTTCAGGCCATTCATGTTGGAGAGCTGCCCCTGTAGTATGTGGTTATTTACTGATGTCCACAAGTGAGACTCGACTTAAAAATGGCCTTTTTCCAGTGAAGTACAGTCCATCACGATTTTCCATGTCATAGACCGCTGTCCCAGGTGCCTATTTAATGTCACTGAAAAGGAAAGCGTAAATATGGTAAAGCTCCACACCATCAGAAAACAGTTCTGAGGCTACGAATCACCCGTGTGGCCAACAAAGGGAGACCAGCTCTGACCCTTCCAAAGGGACATTGCGTGGTCATTGCTTCCTACTTTGCCTGGAAAGGTTCATAGGAAACACTAGCTGACTTTGTCCTGTGAGCCCACTTGAGCAGCACATGACCCTGTGGCTCTGCCACGTCTGACCTGTGTCTCGCACCCCACAGCCCTGTCACCTACGCTTGGGACCTCTCTGTGGAGTCACCTTAGGCTGCTCTGCCACATAACTGAGGGAAGGGTTGTTTCTGCTCACAAGTCTCGGAGGTTTCCGTTCATGGTCGCCTGGCCCTGTCTCTTTAGGGCACAGATATTGGGGCAGGGGAGACTTCACCTTGCATTGGCCCTGAAGCAAGAACTGACAGTAGCTGAGGACGTCAGGACCCAGCTTCTTTCCCCTGGGCCCTGCCTCTGAGGGACTCCAAGTTCCAAAACCAAACATTGAGTACACCAGGCTTCAGGTACCGTCGAAGACCCAAAGCCTAACGCTGTCTACCGTCGAAGACCCAAAGCCTAACGCTGTCCCCACATGCCGCCCTGTCCCCTGGTCAGGAAGCCATGCCAGCCCTGTTTAAACTGCCCCTGGCTCTGAGGATGCTGCTTCAGGACAGACCCTGTGCCTGGCATGCACCGGGCCCTGGCTTCAGTCCCGCAGCACAGTGCCGTGGACAGACAGCCTATGTCCCTCCTGGTTTTGCTTTGTCCACACTGCTTACCCTCTTCCAATACCTGCTGTCGCTACCCTGTTTCTGCTCCCCTCCCTGCACCAGATCTCCAGCTCCCTGCAGGGCCGGGACTCTGACTTGTTGACCCCTTCTGTTCTCAAGGACCCTCACAGTGTCTGCGTCCATCAGGGCTCAGTCACTGTCAGCCAGCCAAACTTCCTGAGGGTGGCCCAGTGGTAGGAAGGGCTGGAAGTTGCTGGTTCCCTTCCATCTCCTGAGCCCTGGATTAAGTAGCTCGTCTGTGGAACTTGCTGAATCTGTATCGCAGCTCTGTGAAGTAGCGGATGGTTGGTCGGGCAGGGTCTTGGGTGTGCACCACCACGCTCACTCTTGTTTTCATCTGTGAGAAAACGGAGCCCTGGAGCAGCTGAAGTACTGACCTAAGATCTCACAGTTGCTGAGGACCAAGTGCTCACACAAGGCTGTGGGCAGAGCTGGCTGCCTGTGGGCACCACGTGTGTGCACATCTGTGTGGAGGGACAGGGGACTGTGGGAGCGTGGGCGCCCTGCTTCTCCCTTCTGTGTGCAGCCTTCAGCGATAAGTACGTATTCGTCTAAGTGAAGTTATTCTCAACCAGGCATTTCATAGCTAGAGAGCTAGGGCGCGAATCAGAAGGTGACATTTGAGGACTTCTGCTCACAGTTGGCTAGACATTCTCTGTATCAAAGTCTAATTTCTCAAAAGAGCAAGCACACTGCGCCCTGCTGCCGGTGATAAGAAGCTCTCCTTGACTGGCAATGGCAGAGCAAGGCAGCATCTGAGACCAGGACAGGACAGAGCCAGGGGTGGCAGACAGAGGGGACTGTGTTCAGACTGGGGTCCCCGCAGCCAGCTGGAATTGCAATGCAGTTGTGCAGTGCCTATCTTGCATGAAAAGCCAGTGGTCCAGAGGTCTCGAGTGGCTTTACTTAGACACTCTATCCACGGTAACCTAGGTCACAATTTAGAGCTTACTGTCATTGTGCGTGGCATAATTTTTGTATGAGGATTCTTGTGTGCCATCGGGGCCAAAGGCTATGCACCCCCGTCTGCCCTGGCCCTCCTCCCTCAGAATGCACGCTCAGCCTGCGCACACAGGTTTGCTTGTGCAAAGCACAAGGTGTGAATTGGTGACATCTTCCTGAAAATGTGTATCCAGCAGAATCGGTCAGAAGTATAGGCACAGCCCATCAGAAAGGGGCAGCAACCGCCTAAGGGGCTGAAAGATGCTGAGATGTTCCCAACATGCCGCTATCTGTCTATCCTCCTGCCCCACTTCCATTTCTTCTGCTCATTCCTGCCCCTTACAGGTGAACAGGTCTGCCTGGAGCCCTAAACATCCAAGGGGAGGTCAGCTTGCGCTTTGCACACCTAGGGGTTCCCTCGGGGTACACATTTTGCCTTAGGTCCGTGAGCACTGTGCTCCCTTCACCAGTATACGCATATTCTTTTACTTCCCTCTGGTCTTCAGAGTCCATGTGGCTGTTCCAGCTGCACAATCCCCCTAGCAGAAGCGAGTGTACCTGCCACACTGAGGCTCCCGGAATTAGGAAGCACTGCTTGTCCTTCCAGCAACCGTCAGAATATCAGAGTGGCAGAATGGACAGTGTGAACAGCAAAAAGTATTCTGAGATCTGGAATTAGAACACGCTGTGGAATTCCATGGGAGTACACGCCTGTTACTTCCTTTTCTGTAGCTAGGAAGACACTAAAAATAGCAAAGAAGCTGCCTCCAGGAGCTCTTCCCTGCTAGGAAGTGGAGGAGGTGAGGGTGTGCACTGGAGTTTGAGACCTTGGGAAACTCAGCGAGTGTGTCTGGCCTGGGCCACTGCCCCCATGCACCAGGATATGAGATGGAAAACTCCTAGTTGCACGTGCCTCAATTGCCCCAGAAGCCCTCTCTCCCCCCAGTCCAGCCAGAGCGTGAGCTGCTAAGTGGTAGGACCCCAAAGGTGGGCGGCAGGACACCCAGGGCTGTGGGCAGAGACAAATGACAGAAGCATGACGGAGCAAGAGAGAATCACACAAGCTTGGAAGCCTTTGTGGGAGTGGGTGAGGCGGCCAGGCAGGCGGCGCTGGTGAGGACAGCCACAGCCGCACGGGAGGCCCGGTGGCTGCTGCCGTTAACCTCGCGCAAGGGGACCAAAGGCAGCGGTGGGAAGAGGAATGAGAAAGATGGGTGGGCGGTGACCGCAGACCCCAGTCTGCACCCACTGACGACCCCTCCCAGCCACGGGGCACCAGGCCGTGCTTGAGGAGAAAGAGAAAAATGTCAGTAGTTATGCTAAGGCGCACAATCTTATCTTTCTTTTTATTTTGAAGCAATTTCCCCCAAAGATCAACCAGGAGGATCGGAGAGTGTATTGAAACACTTTTAACCATGATAAAGAAAATGCTTTAAACTTCACACAAATACATTCCAGGATCTCGGACACTTTATCTCCTCTTCTCCTACATAAAATCCAAATTACAGAACAGAAATAAGGTGGTAAACGTCAGTAGAGCAAATTAAGTACTTTTTAAAAAACAATTCTAATATTAATGGTGAATTACTAATTGCTATTTGCCCAAAACAAATGTCATCCTGGGAGGGTGGAGGGGATTGGTTCGGGAGGTTTGCGTTTTGGCTTTTGTCCTTTGGTTGGTTGGTTTTCTTTGTTTTGCAGCATTGGGAATTGAACCAAGGATCTTTGCACTGAACTACATCCCTAGTCCTTTTTATTTTTGTTTTGAGATAGTGGCTTGCAAAGTCTTAAGCTACGCAAGGTTCAAACTTCTGATTCTTTTGCCTATGCCTTCTAAACAGCTAAGATTATAGGTTTTCACCATGTTCTATTGTTTTGTGTTGTGTTTGCAGCGCTAGGACTTGAATCTGGGGCTTCCTACACTCTATCCAAGCACTCTGTCACTAAGCCCTTAATCCTAGTTTTTAAACATCTTTATTAATTAGAGAGAATATACTCTGATTTTTCATTTGTGTGGAAAAAACAAAATGGGAAAGACACATATGTCTGTAATTATCAATTTTGTTTGTTTGTTTGTTTGTTTGTTTGAGACAAGATCTCACTTTGTAGTACAGGCTGGCCTCAAACTCACAGCAATCTTCTTGCCTCAGCCTCCCAAGTGCTGGGAAGTGTGCACCACAATGCCCAATGATAATTATAAAAGCTATTTTAACCATTTACCAGTGTAATTATTTAAATAAAGGATGACCAAAAATTGCATTTTTTCATTAATTTTATAAGGTGATATAACAGGAAACATAAAAATGACAACTTTACCAAATTTATTCAGTACAAGAATCAACTGGTTGAAATGACTGCTGCCCCGGCGACCCTCTGGAGGGTCGGAGTAAATGAACACACTGTCCGAGTGACCCTCAAGGTAAACCGTAAAGTAGTTAAAAGGCTGTATGTTAAGTAGCACTTCAGGATGGAGCCCTCTGCCCGCCTGCCTGCTGGGCAGCCTGGGAAGTTGTTCTAGGTGGACTCGTCTGTTGTACCAGGACAGCCCAGGGTGAGCAGTCCTTGGCTTCATCTTCATCTTCTCATTAACACCTCACACAGTGGATTCCAGTCCAGTGCAGGGCTTTGTCAAGGGAACGTGCTGCTGCCGTCAGGGACACTCCGGGCTGGTAACGCCAGTACCCCCTTTTCAGATAGAGGAAGTCGGAGGTTGCCCAGCCAGGGGTGGGGGGCAGGAATGAAACCCACAATGTGGTCCGTAGTCATCCTTAGGAGCAAGTGAGCAAAATTCCAAACCAGCAGACAGGAGAAACACTCTCCTCTCTGGGGCTAGCAAGGAGATCACCTCATGCCTTTGTAAAACTCTGCAGAACAAACCCTCAAATTTAAATGTGGGGGCCTATTTTAATCATCAATATTTACATTGCTAAAAGTTCCACAGGTACAAGCCACGTACCCAGCGTAGGGGTGGGTACAGATTTGGGCAGATGTATTTTGGGTCCCTCTGTGTTCAGCATGAGTCTGTGGTAGTAAACCATTCGGACTGGATTCTTCCTAAGTTTTTTTGCTGTAGAAGTTTTTTAAAAACCATAGTATTCTACCTTGTTCCACTGTTTCCCCAGGGCCCAAACAAGGCCTCCCGGTCAATAAATCTGAGGGCTTTTTCATATACACACACACAGAGTCTGTGGGTGTCATCGGGGTTTGGGGTTGTGGCCCGACTCGGGGCCTCATCTTGCTGGTGATCCCGGGTGGTCGCTGCTCGCCTTCCTGTGGTGGCAGCTGCAGGTTTTGCTGTCCCAAGCCCCTGTGGACGAGTTCCCAATGGAACCCAGCCTTTGAAAGCAGCTCCCCGGAGCCAGTGGCCCAAGGGGCAGGGGCATCCTGCTCAGTAACTTCCAGCCCCATGACTGGGGCGATTGTCAGAGCCCAGGTGTAGCAGGAAGACCCGGGCCTCCCTTTCAAGTGACCTCAATGCTATCAGTATCGCTGTCCTCACCACCCTGCCACCCCACCCCCGCAGCTGCATCTTGGCAACCACAAGGCTCCCATTTCAGGCGGGGCCCTCCTTGCCCCTGGCTGAGGAGAAGGGGGTGCAGCCACGGAGAACAGACTGTTTCGGATGTTATTTTAGATGTTTACAAGATGTGACTTCTGTGAGGACAGACACGACGGGGCAGTTGATTTTGCACATTAGCATTTAATTTCTTCAAAAGAGACTCTGATCATCTTCAGTTGAATTCAGACATAATAAAAGGTTATGTATCATGCCCAAGGGAAAACAAGATATAATTTGTCATCATAATGTGTTAATAATTTATTCTCTCAAATTCTCAGACTGTAAGAATATGTAGGCAGAGTTTTTAGCTGGTAGTTATATAGTACTTAAGACCCCTAAGTCTCATCTGTACAGCCATAGGTGGACCCGACTTTTTTTTCTCCTTCGTTCAAAGGTTTAATCAAATTTAGTTCCTGGAGCTGCCCTGATCTGTGGTGTGATCTTTTTCATTAACAGATTTCTTTAACTGGGCACCTATTCTGTGCTTGGCATACCTGTACACTGGGCACAGCTAAAGTTGTGTTTAAAAACCCAAAGGAATTACTATAGCATAAAGGAATTGGCCATAGAACCAGACCATAGCTCAAAGAAGGCCATGAAGGGGGCAGGGGAGGAGTGGACCCCCTTTCCCAGCACTGTGTGCATCAGGGCACTGTCTGTGTCCCCACTGAGAGTCACCCAGGTCTGATGGTGGCAGATGTAGAAGTGAAATCCTCAAAACCCTCTCAGTCACTTCTCCCAGTTTTCCGTCTTAAATATCTGTGCTTCTTTGGGAGTCAGTGCCATGTTTTGTATTGTAGTTCAGCGTGGAAAGTGTTTAGTGTCAACTGTATGGGGTGATTGTTATTTGGGGAAACTGACTCTCCCCATGCAGCTGTATTTTGGGGTTTTCGGGACAAAAGGGAGGGCCCCGCTTGCCAGCGGCCCTCTGTGCCTGGCCACGGCTCCTCGCCACTGTGGGCTTTAGTGCTGTCCACAGCAGTCAGTGCCGCTGCTCTTGTAGAGGTCTCTGTGTGTGGGCTGCTGCACCTCGCTCTGGGCCATCAGCTCCGGGCCAGGAGCTGTGTTTATCTGCTGCCGGTTTCGCACAGCCTGATTGGAGAGTGAGTCTGTCTGGCTGCCTTTTTCTCCAGCCGTCCATCTGGCGCCACGCTGAGTAAGTGGCGGAGACCCATGCAGCACTACCTGCTATGGCATAGGAGGGTGAAGTAGGTACTCAAGGCCGCTGTGTTCCTGTCTCACAGTTGTGGCATTGGAGGTTGAAAGAGTTTCAGGTCACACCCACCGCTTTGAACTTCCCGACTCACCATTGGTTGAGGCAGCACAAACTACCCTAAATATGGAAAATATAGCACTGCTGATCAATGGTCAAAAGTTTGAAATCCATGCAAGCAGTAGGGAAATAAGTATGCAAACCAAAGCACTTTCTGCTCTTCATATTGAAAGCGAGGATAAGGGGGTTGGGGATAGAGCTCAGAGGTAGAGCACTTGCCTGGCATATGAAGGACTCTGGGTTCGATTTCCCACCGTACAAAAAAAGGGGGGGATGCATCCCATTACTTTTTATGACATTTAACCCCGCATTGATGGAATGATAGGTCACAACAGAATTACTCCTTTTTTAGGCCAAGGTTTCTGTCTGTCACATTTACTTAAAGCTCAGACACCAGTGGTCAACATCAGTTAGCAGGCAGCGAGCGTAGCTCTGGAAGAAGCAGCTAGTTTGAATGTACCTCTGTGCTTCGTACAGAATGAAGTACCAACGTCTTCAGGACCCTGGACAGGGCCTCCGACAGCGGCTAGCCCTCCCGCTGAGACAGGACACCTGCTTTAGCCACAATTGGTAATTTGACTCTGTGTGACTTTCAGTGGAACAGCTAAGTTTCTGAAGATGGGAAATGTATGTTATCAAAGAACAATCATCCATCTAATTAGCTTTTTCATTTAATTGAGTTTTCTGCTAGGCGTGCTCCTTCTCCCTAGTTCACCCCGCCGGGGTAGCCTTCCACGAGAAACAGAATCTCTGTAATTTAGCAGCTAGAAGCACCAAACTTGAGAAATGGTTGTGGCTGATTATGTAAAAAGAGACAAGGCTGGAGAGAAATGGAAGTCTCTTGAAATGATTTCATTTCCACCGAACAGTTCTGCTCAGCATGCCTTTACGGTTTTTGGAGTATGCCAGATTAATTTACACTTAGTGCAACTTGCATTTCACGAAAAATCAACTGGAGAACAATCTGATTTTTGACCCTTAAATGTCAGATCCTGACTTGCATTCCAGAATGCGCTCCTTCCTGGTGTGTCCCTATGTAAGCCTCTGTGGATGTTCTGTGTCCCTTGACCTCTCCACACACTTCATGTCAGTCACCCCCTAGAATCAGACAGCGGCCAGGCAGGAGCACCGCTCCAAAGGCCTGGGGGTAACCTTTCCGAAGCCCGTGTGGTAGAAAAGGAGGAAGGGAGACCCAGAGGCCCAGCAACGTGTCTTATTCAAAGCAGCAGCAGCAGCCTGGAGGGGTGTGGCATGTGAAGGGCAGGGCTGGTCACCTGGGGCTTCTCCCCCACTCTGCTCTGCTCCCCGCCCCCCTGCAGGGTTGCAGCACAGGACCAGGGGTCTGCCATTCGTCTGCCAGTGTGCGCAACCAGATCCTAGCAGGTGGCTGGACTCCAGCAGCCATGCTGGTCCCCAGCCCAAACCCAGCGTCAGGCCCCAAGTCCCACAGCCTTCAGCCTCAGTGTCCCAGTCCTCCTCGGCTCCCGTCCTGAGCCCCAGCCTTTCTTCCCTTAGCTTAACTGTCCGGGGGGCTCTTTGGTCTTCATTAAGTTGTTCTGTAGTGCTGGATATGATAACCTTTTCCTTTTCTCCTGTTTTTTTGAAAACTGGCTTTCTTGAGGTTAAGTTGCATAAATACATGTCGCCCCTTTAGAGCATATAAGCCAGCAGCTGTTTGCATGCTTGCAGATCTGCACACCCAGCCTGAGGAAGCCCTGTACCACAACTCAGGTTCAGAACTTGTGCTCTTTAGGAGTTTGTAGACATCATTTTGTTAATTGAGGGCTCCATCTGAGTGAAGCTCAGGTTTCTTACATTCCCGCTTGTTTGACTTAGTTCCTGGAGACTGCTTGATGTCGTTGCACATGGCCTGAGGAGGAAATCATCCCCCCTCTGTTTTCTCTCTGCTCCCCCTACTGAATGCCCTTCCCGTTTTTGTAACTCCGTGTAACACTCTGTTGTCTTTTCCTTTCCCCCAGCACCTGTCATCTTCCTGGGCCCCCCGCCGTGTCCCCGCTGCCCCTTCTGACATTGTGTACCCCTGCTCGAGCGGCAAAGGGAAACGCACAATAATGCCAGTCTCTGAAACGTCTTCAGAGGTGGAATCCAGTCCGCCTCCTCCTGCTGCAAGCTCCGTCAAAGCACACGAGCAGGGGCGCAGGTTTGAACTCCACTTCACACTCCCCTTTCAACAGGGACCCGGGATGTTGTGATTTCCTCGGGTGGCAAAGGTGGCCCAGTCTTTATTTACCAGCCTACACATCTCTCTGAGCTTCAGAGGAGACAGGGCCCTTATTAAAGATCCAAATTAGCTTCTTCTTGTTGGCCTGGGAGCGGAACAAGCGGACTCTAATTTACTAGTTCCCCCAGTGATCTCGTCTGCAGTTTATGGGAGGCCTTGGCCCTCGGCTGATTCCCCCCCCCCCCACGCACTGACAAATGACTCTGTCTTTGATAATTCAGGATTCTTTTCATAACAGAAAAAAAAAAGATTTTAATAATGTATTGTACCTAACACTGCCAGAGAGGTAAGTCAAGGTGTGTGTAGAAGCGACAGAGAGAGACCAGGCCTGTGCATAAGCCCATCCTGTCACGTATCCTTGCAGTTGTCTTTCTGTTCTGTCTGCACAGATGCATGCTCTTTAGGAACACATGAGGTAAAGCCTTTTGCACCTTTAATAAACACATAGGAAGTCAGCAGCCAGCCAGCCTTTCGGGAATCATCTACAGCTTCTCTGGCGTGTGGTGGCTTCTAGCGACTTCCTGGTGTCCCCTCTTCACTCCACGCCCGTGGAGGTGGAGGCCTGGGGGTGCCCCTGCAGAGGGGCTGGCCACCCCTGGAAATAAAGTTCCTGGGCCAGGAGAGGCCGTGGTGTGGGCGGGTAACACGGGCACTGGGAGACCTGGTGGCCATCCGTGGGCAGCACCAGGAGCTATAGCGGCACCAACTGTCTGAGCCAAAGGGCTCCAGGTTCCTGCGCCTCCCTCCCAACACATCTGGAGCCACGGGGACCGGGGATCCCAAGCTGGACCCCGGGCTGTGAATATCCCCCCGGACAGCAGAAACTGCTGGGCACACCTGGCGGTGGCTCTCAACAAGGCGAGCTCCTGCAACAGTTCATCAAAAATGGCCCAGCTAATGATTGGCTGGGCAGATAATCGGAGGAGAGTTAATTGTAAGGTCCGATATGGCGTCTTGTCAGCAGAGATGAGTTGTCACGTTTTCCACTTGAGCTGAAACTAAATGATTGTAAAATAAGTTATGAGTGTCCTTGGGCCTGTCTGCCGGAATGATAGCTAAGAATACATTCCTGGCCCATCAGTCTGGAGTGGGCTGCTTGATATTTATGCGCGCAGGATGTTATTTTATTCTCCCTCTAGTCATGCTTGTCAGCTCTGCAAGGGAAGAGTGAAGCTGTTTCTCTGACTATACTTCACATCCTGAACCTCGGCGAGCCTGCAGAGTATGATCGTTATGGCTTGGATTATATAGTTTGGGGGGTGTGTGTTGAGCACTGATGCCCGATTGGGAAGAACTAATGGCCAGCACCGAACGCACGGGACATCCTGGGCCAGCACCCTGCATCTCGGGGCCCCAAGTGCCTGTATCAAAGCCCTGTGACATGGAGTAATGAGGCGCTTGCTTTTGTAATTCGGCGCGGCCTGCTTCCCCCTGCATCTCCACGCTTGCACACAGCGCTGCCAGCCGTCCTTGCTATCCTCCGTCCCACTGCCCGGTAATTGATACAAAATGAAATGCATTCTTCGCAGGCGGTCAGGAGGAGCAGGGGTGGCCATGGCCTCTGCTGCGTTCATAGTGACTCCGGCAGGGCAGAAGGCACCATGCCAGCCTGGAGGAGCAGGGGGAGTTGGGAGAGTGTGGTGTGAAGCTCTGAGTGCTGTGAGTGCTCATATTTTAGACCTGGGGAAAGTTCCTATAGCTGTCCGTTCCCTCCTGGCATCCCCTTTTGAAGCATTTGGTCCCTGGCTGCTTATGTGTCTCCCCTACTCCCAGTGCAGCCCTGGGTGCTGATGACCAGAGCACCCAGGTCGTCCCCCTCTGGCAGGGAAGCTGGGGTGAGCTTTCCAGGGCTGCAGTGCTGGGCATTGACAGGTGAAGCCAGAGACGGGTCCCCATCTCTCCTGAGGCCTGACCTCAGAAGTTGGTCCCTGCCTCCGTTTGTCTCCAAACCAGAGCCACGATGGTCCCCATGGCCTGCCTTGGGGCCCCAGCCTGGGCCCTGCAGATGGAGATGGGGCAGCACTTCCTGGATCCTAGGCACCAAGTGCTCGGTGGTGACTGGTGCACGCTCCTACTCTTCTGACAGCAAATGTCAGAGGCTTCCGAAGGCCAGTTCTGCTTTCTGTGTTACTGTGGAGATTGCCAAGTTTGCACTGTACTGTGATAACCCTATATCATCCTGGAAGTGGGCTCCCCGCCCACAGCCAGGCGAGCACATATCTCCTCTCCTCCTGCCCTCAGTACCACTCCTGGGCCTTCGCCTGACTCAATGGCACCGTCACCTCCCCATCAGTCTCCTTCTCTGGGCCCTGCAGGTCCCCAGCCAGTGTCACAGTCCTCCTCTGTGGATGTGTACCTGTCAATCTGCATGTCCACACAAATGGCCCACTTGCTAGAGTAGGAACCCCTTGTCCTTCCTTGTCCCGGAATCACGGCCCAGGAACGATGGTCTTTTACTGAAGGCATGGAGCAGGAAATTAGATAAGCAGTCTTGGCAGCCCTTCCTGGTGGGCTCCGCGGGAGCAGGGGCTTTACCCTTTATTATTTGACAGCAACTGGCTGCAGTGTTGCCTGGTAAATGTGGGGTGAGCATGGGTGGAGTCTTTGTCATTCTCCAGAGACTTCATTCATGACTTGGTTGCTCACCCTAAGTGGATCCCAGACAGTTGGATGCCCACAGGACAGTGTCTCACACAGTAACACGCTTGGGGTTGGTTCTAAAACTAAGTGCCAAAGTTGCCAGCACTGCTCCGATACGCACCAGAAGACCGTGCCAGACACCTGTGCAAGGCCTAGTGAAGCTCACTGGGGCAAGGACACTCAGATCCCCACTGCTGACCCCAGACCTATCACAAGTGGCATGCTAGAGCAAAGGATGAATGGGGCCCTGTGTGATGGGCACTCAGAGGGCTGGTGGGGGAGGCGGCACTGGGCAGGGCCAGTGGGCTGTGGCCAGGTAGGAGAGACCCCTCACAGCCTCCCTCTGTGGGCTGCTGGGACCCAGCACCTCCTGGTTTCCTTGCCTAGCAGGAGGCTCACCATGGTTTCTTGTCACAGGAGGGGGTCATGAGCTGCACAGGGTTCACCGGAGACCGATGCAACCACTCTGGGGCCTGCTGAGCTCCCTGCAGCGGGGGGGCCCTTGGTGGCCACAGCAAGGACACATAGCTGGCTGGAGTGAGGACATGGACAGCAGCGAAGAGGGACAGAATTTGGAGCAGCTTTGTCATAAAGAGGAGCAGAACCAAGTACTAGTGGGGTGACGGCCCAAGTCAAGGGAGGGTTTTGCTAAGCCTGTAAGGTGGGTGCAGCCTGGGGAGGGTGTGTCGTGCCAGGGCCAACAAACACTGCCTAAGCAGGAGACCGGAGCCTGTGGGGACAGGGGACAGTGGGCTATGTTTGCTTCTAGGTGATGCTGTATTTCTGTTCTGTGCAGAGAAAAGTGAGCTCGTACTGGGAGGCATGGAATGTATGAGCAGTGAGGGGCACTGCGGATCCAGGAAGTGGGGAAGGGAAGTCCTTCCACGGCGTGCAAAGGGTTCAGGGCTGGTAAACTGGGTGATCTGTGTGGTGCTGTTCTGCCTGCGCCCAGTCAGGAAAGGTGGAAGGGAAGGGAGCAGAGGGTGCAGCCTGTAGGTGTGAGTTTTGAGTTGTGATGACGCTTGCCCCGCTGGGTAAGGGGAGAAAGGGTGGGAGGCCCCGGAGTGACCAGAGGGGGCCAGGGTCGGCTGCACCAGGGAGCAACTGTGATGGAGAGTGGCTGGAGCCCCTGGCAAGGGACAGCAGGGACCAGGAGGTCATACAGGTGAGGATAGGTCAAGCTGGGGGCTCTGGGTGAGCAGCATGGTCCCAGGTGCAGCCTCCTGTAAGGAGAAGTGGTCTGCAGGTGTCGAGCATTGGGCAGGGCAAGGAGGCTAGGTTTGGGCTGTCCCCAGGGGGAAATGGGTTTCATGTAGCACAGTGTGGCTCCAGCCTTCCAAAGAAGAGACATGAGCGTGAGGGAATTTGCACCGCCAGTAAGAATCCCAAATGTATCCCAAGGTTGTTGGAGTTAGAAGCCCGGAAGAGCCAGCCACATCCCACAGGGGTGCTGATGTCCTTGGAGGGCAGAGGGGCCGGTTGGGGGGGATGTTTCTCAGCATTTTAGAATGCAACCACTTGGTCCCTGGAGCACCTCCCCCCAGTGCAACTTGATAAGCAGACGCGTCCTGAGTCGTGGGCAGGTGGCCCTGAGCAGGCGTTCCTAGCTCAGAGCCAGTGGAACTACAGAGGCGCTGCTGTTGGGTGCCAGGGAAGCCTGGTTCGCAGAGGCAGTGCTGTCAGGGACACTGTGTTGTCCCCCAAGGCAAGGTGGTGGCGTCGCTTCCAGGCATAATCTCCTTCCTGAGACAGGTCCTCCAAGTGAGTCAGGAGCGCCTCCCTGAACCCAACACACCCATGCACCAAGAAGACTCGCAGTGAGTCTATCCCTGCCAGTTATTTCAGCAAAGGCTTTCTGTAGCTGGAAGGGAATGGCCTGGAAACAGGTTCATGTCACTTTGGTTCCCAGAAATGTCAATTCTGAGCCTCGCGCGTGAGTTTCAGGTCCCCCAGGTAGGATTCTACCATAGACTGTCGAAGAGGCACCTGTGTACACAGGAGGAACAGTGAGTTATCTGAGCAGAGATTGTTCTTAAAAGGTGCGCAGTGGGTGCCTTCTTACTGTTTCTAAATTGGGAAAATGTGTGTAAGGTGGACATCTGTCTGCCAGGCTTTGGCGAAGCTCTGGCTGAGGTTGGTCCTTGGTTCCTCGCTAGGCAAGTCCAAGGCGTGTGAGAGGACCCTGAGACCTCAGCTGTCTCCCCTGGTGTCCGTGCGGGTGGGGACACCTGAGGGTGTGAGGCTCCCCTGGGCCCCACCCTACAGAGTCCTCTATTAACTGGGGTGGACAGCGAGTGCCAAAAGGGCCTCGGACAGTGCAGAATAAGACCAGGACGAGGCGCTGCTGGGACACGGGTGGGCGACAGAATAACAGAGGGAACAAAAGCCACGGGGACAGAGAGCTTCACTTCTGAGGCGAGCACCCCTTGTTCACCAGGAGCGCAGAACACGCAGGGGGCAGGGGCCCGGCAGCTCTCCTGAGGGGCAGGGATGCTGGTGACGCTCAGAGAGGTGACGGCAGGGCCCCACCTGCAGGTCTGTGCTGCAGAGAGGAGACCTGTTAGCTTAGAAGCGAGCACTGCTGACCAACTCCAAGTGCCAGCAGGAAGGCGAGGGGAGGACTGATGGAAACAGACGTAGCCTGTGCACTGGAGAGGGCGGACAGTTGGAACCGTGGCCCCAGGCGACAGAGGCAGTTGGACTTGCCTGCCTTGCTTCTCAGCCTGCACAGGCAGAGCTAAGCCCTCTGAGGATGGCATAGGCACAGTGACCAGTTCTTTCCCGTGGCCTGGTACCAGGTCTGGCACAGAGAGAGGACAGGTCAGAGGCTGACTTCTGAAATCAGGGCAGAAAGTATTTAAAAGGAGCGAAAGTATTCCCTGGAGGGCTTGAGCTTGGACTAACACACACAAGAGCATTTGTGGATAAAGTGATGATCTTGTGGTCCCTGGAACCAGCCCCCAGGGCCAACCTGCAGCTGCTGAGAACCAAAATGGTATGGAGCACGGAGCTGGGGATATAGCTCAGTGGAATAAGCGCCTGCCTAGCAAGCGCAGGGTCCTGAGTTCAATCCCCAGTACTGCCAAAAAAAAAAAAAAAAAAAAAGAGACTTCAAAATGGTACGGAGCAGTTACACAGCCCCACCCCCAATATCTGTGCAGAAGATGATCGAAAGATACAGTGAATGTTTAATTTATAACCTTAGTAAAAGGTTTTAAAACCTATGGTAAAACACACATTGCCAAGAATATAAGTGTGGCCCCAGCAAAGGAGGATTTTCAGTATTTGTGGCATTGTGTCTTATACTATAATAAATATTTTTATACTTTTTGATTGCATCTTAGTAATCGATTTACAACATTAGGGAGTATCCTCATCCACCTTATTCAGTGGATCTGGCACCCTGCGACCTCTGGCTCTTCCCCGAAGTCAAAATGACCATGAAAGGTCAATGCCTCTTACTGATTCAGGACATGGAGGCAGCCTGGACACTGAGACTGAAGATACTCATGAAAGGGGACTTGCAGAACTGCCTCTGAAAGTGGCGGGAGCCAGGGGATGAGTGTTGGAAGTGAGGAGACTGTCTTAAGGGAAATAAGAATGGCACTGTAGTTTTTAAAATGTAAACACTTACCTTATGTTTAATCAGATGCTTCATTCAGTGTGATATTTGAGTTCTATAGCTTGGAATTTTGTTTTGGTTTTGGTATGGGGAATGGAACTCAGAACCTTGTGTTTGCCAGACAGGTACTTGTGCCACTGAGATATATCCCGGCCCCCTTCAATTCTAGAGTTGCAAACTACAACTTCAGAAAGCTTAGCCTTTTAAAGCCCAGGACAACCTGGACCTGGAGGCAAGACACCCCTGAGCTGGCTGCATGGTCCAGCCCAGGCACAAGGAACCAGTGGAAGGTGGGTGTGGTTCACATGGAAGCAGGGTGAGGGGAAAAGGTGATCTGGACAGTCTGCATTTCATCCACCACAGCCAAACTCCCACACAATCTAACAACCAGCTGAGGGGGGATCTGGACTGCTTGCCAGACCTTGGGTGAAGTTGCCATGGGGTGACTAGATATCTAGTGTGGAAATCCAGGAGTGGGCAGCAGTGGAAGGGTATCAGCTTCAGGGGAGGGAGCACAAGAGGAATGGTTGGTGCCCAGCCACTGTGAAAGCACCCCAAGGCCTGGCTCTTGCTCAGGCTTTCTTAGGGGTGACCCTGCAGTGCATGTGTAGAAAGTGGCTGATGTGTATGGTCAGAGCTCAGAAATTAGCGCTGAGCAAGTGCAGTGCAGGGCTGCACCTAACCTTTCGAGCTGTGAACCTGTTGAGTCATGAATCCAGATGGTTTGGGCATCGTCGGGAGGCACACGCTGCTTGCTCCTCCACGCCGTTCCATGTGCTATTTGTCCTGGTGCATTCCGTGACCACCTCTCTGGTAAAGCAAAATAATAAATGGGGAGTTTGGCTCACAGTGAGTCATCACGTTTGTGCACTGGTTTTAAAAAACTTTTCTAAGTAGCTTCAGTGACTGCCAATTGGCAGATGTCCTTTATCCACCTCCAGACACTATCACAGGGCATTGCTGAGAGATCAGCGTTCTCTGGTTCTCTCTCGTTAAGAAGTGAAGGCGTATAGTGGTTGTGTGCAGGGTCCTGGGGTGAGCACCCATCTCCTGAGCACACGCAGAATCAAAGTGGTGTATTCAAGATGATGCTTTCCTATGAATTCCCAAGTGTATTTCATTCCTGGGATGTCAAGGTAATTATGGGAAGAAAAAAAATAAACAACCAGAAAACCTGAGCTTACGATTTTGCCATTTTAGAGATCTTGGATTGTGAACGTGACTGTCTAGGACTCGAGCCACAAGGAGTAGAGACTTTTTAATTCTCCCTGGCCTAAAGCAGTGCCTAAGTAAGTGCCTGCTTTTGGATGGCAGGTGCCCCATGCCAAGGGGGTTCCCTGATCTCAGACCCAAGCCCTGGCCCTCCAGCCAGCAATCTCGTGAAGGGATGTGACGTGCAGGGCCTCATGCGATGTTGGAGGAGTATTGCTTGACTTGTTGCCAGATCCTCTTTTTCCCATGCTTACCTTTGCATTCTTTTGCCTTTTCCGGTCCGGTGGCAGACACAGGGCTGGGTGACTCCGTGTGCTCCAGCCCAAGTATCTCCAGCTCTACCAGCCCCAAGCTCGACCCGCCACCCTCCCCCCATGCCAACAGAAAGAAGCACCGCAGGAAGAAAAGTACCAGCAACTTCAAAGCTGATGGCCTGTCCGGCACTGCTGAAGGTAAGCTGTCTCAGGACGCTGCGGGTGGGCATCTGCACTAAGGAATGTTCCACATTTTTCCAGTTTGTAAAATCAGATCTCTTAGGGCCACCAGTAAGCAGATAGGCAGATCACCATGTTCGTTTCCGAGGTGGCACAAGAGGGCCCTGGGACCTTCTCGTCACCCCTAGCTGGCTCTCAAATGACTCAACCAAAGCTGTGGTTTCACCCCTGGCATTTGTTGCTGCTTCCTATGATGTGCACTCAAGTTCTGTAGTCTCACCATCTCAGTACCCTGGGGCCAGTGTCCACTCTGCAGTGAAGAGTTCGCAATATGTCGCCACCCTCCTTTAGGGGTCCCTGCTACTGGCTGGACAGAATTCTCCATAAGGCAACTGACTCCACTCCAGTTTTGAGCAGCATGTTATGGCAAATGCCTCTTCTGCTGGTGCCTTTCATTCTTTGCTCTGTGCGCGTTGTAACTGTCAATTGTCTCAAGGTTCTTTGACTTGTGGTAGCTTCTGTCTCCGTGATCACAGAATACGATCTTTCTGAAGTGGCTTGTTCAAATGAATTTACACTTTTATTCCACAGATGTGAGTGGGGATACATCTAGGTGCTCGCACACACACGCACATGCACACACACCCACATGATGAGAGGTAAAATTAAAGCAACTGTAACGAACAAGGTACAGAAACACTTCAGGGGAAGAGTAACATTTCCAAGCAGTTGTGTAACAGGAACTGGTGTTTGCAAGTCTGTCTTCAGCAGGTGTTCCCTGTGCTCCAGCACAACCTCCATGATGTTGTTTCTGTTTTCACTATATTTTTCCTGAGGACTGGTAGGCAGGTCCAAAACTCCAAGGTGCAACATGCAGGTCCTGTCTGGGGGGCTGGCCTGTTCCCTCCTGTATGCGGCGGTGGTGCTGAGCAAGGTGTCCCATTCTGTGTGAGGAGCCTGTGGACCTGAGCCTCTTGGCTTGCGTTCCTCCTGGGCCACAAGGCCTCTCTCTTTTCACTGTAGCGCTTTCTGTTCAGCCTCCCCACAAGCTTCCTGCTAAGAACGCTGGCCACGGAAACCCAAGTCTCCCACTCTGTGACCGACAAAGACAGCTCTTTAGCACAGCAGGCCCTTGTACTTGTCATTAACTGGTCCTGAGAAGCAAGACCAGTACCAAAAACAACAGGTGCCAAACAGACTGTTTGGCTGGGAAGGACAGTGAGTCCGGAAGCAGTGGACACTGACAGGTTCTAACCTGCACATAGGGCACCAAGCAGATGACAAGGACTAGGACAAAATTCTCACTCCAAAATATCTGGGATCTCAAACTCAATGCAGCTGAGTTCCAAGATATGGCCATATAAGCAAGAGTAGAAAGTCACTAGAAGCCATCCTGGGCTACATGGTGAGTTGGGGGCCAGACAGAACTGTACAGTGAGACTCTGTCTCAAAAACAAACAAAAAGCAGAAAATCATGATTGTGGATTGGAGCACCCACCTCACACCCTTCCCTCCATGAAAGGTTGTGGCTCAGACGCCAAGCATGGATACAACCCCCACAACCACCTTCAGGCCCAGCATATGCGACCCCAGTGCACAGGAGGCTTGGGGTCAGGGCATGGCCTCTTCCTAGGCAGCCACACTGCCAGCACTCCTGACCTCCAGGCACCTGTACAGCAGCCAGGAGGAAACCTCCCTGTTTTCACATGCAGACTTCTTATACTGGATGCCGTGTACTTGCAGCTGGGCTGTGACTTTGTTTTAATATCACAGCAACCTGGCAGAAACTAATTACTAAATCTGAGTGTAACTGCGTAGATACCTGCACACACTGGCTGTAAGACGGCAGAGCCTCACGGTAAATTAGGGTGTGTGTGTTTGGCCAGTTGTGAGTCTGAAGGAAGTTGGAAAGGTGGCTGTGAGCGTGTTGGACTCCTGGGATATTCTGAGTCCACTTCCTGAGTTCATAAGACTGCCTGGTGTGCACCTGGATAGCATGTTACCAGGCTGGAACACAAAGGGCCCAACCGCCACAGGCCTCCGTTCATTAAAGGTCCCACTGCTGAGGTGGGGATGCAAGGAGAAAGGCAGGCACCATGGAAACGACCAAATTAGAAACCCACGCCAGGGCCCCGCATGGAGGAGCGAACGTGTAACGTGTTCAGAAGTTCCAGCGAAGGGCCTGAGGGAGCCGCCCCTGGCTTTTAATGACATCTTTCTTTCCAATAAAAAGGAAGTAGTAAACTCTTTGTGAAAGTCATGAAGATCTTCCCCTGGGGAAAGTTGATGTGTCAGACATGAGTCAGTTTTGCCAAGCACCATATTTAAACCAAGCAAATTTTCCCCCACATTTTAACATTTGTAAAGTCAGATTGTTGCACTACCATTGAACTTATTTTAGACTCAATGATGTACAGGATTTTTCATCATCTTAATCACTATGGATTCCTTAAAGCACACTGTGTAAATCACCCGAATTAAGCTTTCTGTTCTTGAAATGAATGCAAGTGGTGTATGTTTTGTCTTTGGAGGATAGAGGGTAGCTCTACGAAAGTATTTTGGTTTCTTGCTTGCTGGTTGGTGACTACTGATGTGGTCCCTGTCACCTGGCCTCGTGCTGAAATTGCACAATTGGCGACACCAGCAGCTCTACAGAGGGTGGCTGTGGTTGAATTTTATACTTTTGATCTGTCCTGTTGGAACAAATGACTAGATTCAGATCTCTTGCGAGTATAAGAAAAATAAAATTGTCATCTGTCAAGTAATTCTTTCAGGAACCTGGGGACACCAATGGTGCCCTTGAGCTGGTCACTGTACTGCAGTTACCCTGGGGACCGTGTGCCAGGCCCTGGGAAGAGCAGCAGGTCTGGGCAGAACCAGGGCAGAGGTTGCACGGATGGGGACATCTCCGGTGGCGTGCTGTGACCTTCCAAAGAAGGACACATCCAGCTGCAGTGACAGAAATCAAGGAAGCACTGCAGCCACACGTTCCGCCCCTCTCCTTTTCCTGTACCCTGCCTTGACCAGCTCTAATGAGAAGCCAGCAGGCCAGGGGCTGTCACATGTCCCTGGAGAAATACAGTGACTCACTGTCAGGCCTTCACAAGTGCCAGAGACTTTCTGGTCTTTCTAGGCAGCGGTCTGTGCTGTCCACAGCCGCCCCTTCTAGGGTTCCTAGTGCTTCCTTCGTGGACCTTAGCGCCATCCCTGGTGCATGAACTCCAGGGGACCCCCCCACCGCCGCCGCCCATTCCTACCTACTCCAGACTCTTGAGTCTTTTCAGCTGGAAAATACAAATGACATTCTACACCATGTGGCCAAAGAGGCCTTACTAACATTAAGTAGAATGACCATTTTGTTACATTTACAGCTTACAGTGCATTAGATGACTCAGATTATAGAAACAGAGAAACTATGACTGCGGAATTTCTTGTCTTTCTAATTATTTTGGGCTCCAGCAGAGAATTTGACTGATGCAGATCTTGTGGTTAACAGAGTAGATGTTTGGATGATCAAGCCCCTCACTGGGCTTCCAAACAACTTTTTTCAATGGTGGAGATGGAACCTAGAATGTCTGTACTGAGCTGCACCTTCAGCCTCTTTTTTATTCTGAGACTAAGTTGCTCTAAGTTACTGAGCTGCCAGGCTGGACTGAGACTTGGAGTCCACCTGCCAAGGGCCACACCCCGCCATTGTCATGGTCAGAGCTTGCTTTCTGTCGCCTCTGTAAGTGTGCCTTTCACAAGTACAGAGCATCCCCACATACACTTTGTGATATGCAACTTTGGGAGGTTTTTATTCTGACAAACTAGACAAAAAGTTAATGTCCTATCAGGAAGTCAGCCAGCAAAATCCCAGAGAGAAACAAGGGTTGGCAGTGCAGCTGTTTAATGTGTGTTACTGTTTCCCCTTCCAACACGCTGAGAGGTGTTTTAGAATCCTATTAATTAAGGATGTCAGAAATGGGACAGTTTGCCACTGATGGCAGAAAGATCCCTTTGGAAACCAACATCCTCTCACCGTACTGCAAAAAAATAAGAATAGTAGCCTATTTTACCATTTCTGCTTGTGTTCCTCGTATCCCTGTTCAATAGACCATTGAGGACATTAAAAATTGAAGTAATACTCTTGGTCTTAATTTGAATGTAATTTAGTGAGCATTATTAAATATACTTAAGGAAAGGCTGTCTGTTGCTCAGATCTGGTGACTGCAGGCCAGTGAATGGCCATAAAGCAGGAGCACCTAAGTCCCCGACCTGCCAGGGAGGGACTCTTAGTGAGGGGGAAAGAGCTGTGATGAAGAATGTGGGCCAGGGTGGTGCTGAGCTGTAACCTGGTGGGAGGAAGAGGCATTGAGTGGTGGGCGGTCCCAGCTTGCCCTGGGCAACCCTAGAGTCAAGGGGACCCATAGGTGGAAGCACCAAGGTGGTGGATGCAGATGTTAAAAGAAAACTGGGGGCCAGCTGTGCTGAGAGCCAGTGACCACCGTCCTGCATGGCTGGAGCACTGGTCCAGCCACTGTGGAGCACTGGGGGCCTAAGACAGGACTACCACCGTGGCCTGTGCTCCTGGCCAGACCCAGTTTTCAGAGTGTGTGCATGGGAAAGCTCTTGGGCCGTGAGGAATTTCCTGATCTTCAGTGACCTGTCATCCTTGGGCATTGTCTTTGAATCACATCACCTTCTGTGTATCTTGTTGTCAGGTGTCCGATGGCAAGCGTGTCACTGCTGAGACGAAGCCGCAGTTGCTGCTGTCCCATTCCATGGCCCTGCATCTGTGGTCCTTGTTAGTTTTATGACATTCATGCAAGTTTGCATCCAGTGCTAATTTCCCTGTTTCCCCAGTGAAAAGGCTGAAGTAGAGAGAGGTTAAGTGCCTTTCTTGTCCAGGGTCAGTTTGCTGGTAGGTGACAGAACTGTCTCTTGATTCTCTGCCTCAAACTCTTTCCACCAGGCAAAAAGCAAGTCTTTGAGGTATGTGGAGCGGCTTTTGAATCTAGGAGTGGAGCAGACTGAATAGCTTCCTTGATATTTCTCAGATTCCATGTAAAGACACTGACTTTTATATGGGTCCTAACATCTAGAAGTTGTGTAGCAAAGATTTTCCTTTTAAAATACAGGGCCTGTCCGGATGCAACTAATCCTATCATACACAAGGGTATGCAGAAATCCTGGCGTCCCCTCAGCCTCGGGTCCCCCCCGGTGCTTTGTCCCAAAGATTTCAGAAGAAGATTTATTTCATCCTTCTCATCGCATCTCTTTTGTTGTTCATTCTGGGTCTTTACCAAACTATTGAGTGGTCGATCTCAGATGGATACTGAAAGGTTATCTCAGACAGAGTAAGCCGCACACCGGCCTCACTGTTGCAAAAGAACACGAATTGCTCATCATGGCTGCGCTCGCTAAGCAGTCAGAGGTGAGGTCCTGAGGTGTTGACACATCTCATTAGCTTCAGGGTGGCAGAGGTTTCTTCAGCCTGCTTCTTGGTCCCCTTTCACAGGAGACCCTGAGACTGTGGTTATTTTATTCTCTCATCACAAAGGACGCACAACATGTTTGGCTTCTGAGAATAAAATTTAGTTCCTTTCTCTTGCTGGTGTATTTAGAGCTTTCATATGAAGGGAAAACATGAACTCACAGCTGAGCCTAGGTGCTGGGACGTTATCGCGGGTATCCAGAAGACAAAGATGTATTCAGCTGTAAGAGTCGGTGACAGCTAACCTGTTGTAAAACTTAGTTTTATGTTCTGCAGCTTTAGTACATAATGGTTTTTCTATTTAATAGGATTCTGCAGAAAGCATCACTTTTGCAATAAAGTCTGTCTATTTTCAGCCTAAACACTGGTGGTGGTGATGGAATTAGTCATGGGAGGGGGTTTTGTTTTCACTTAGATTCTAAGAAACAGATGGTGCCTCTCTCGATCGGTTACCTTGAACCTTAGGAAACTTTTTTTTATTAATTAGTTGATGATCTGGAAAGCACTTCAGGAGAAAATAAAGAATTGTATGTGAACATTGTGCAGCTGGGGTTTTTCTGTGCACACGCATCATAACAGGGAAGCCGTCCGTGGCACTTGGAAGCCCTGGGTTCAGCCCCGCCCGTTCAGCAGTGTGGATGCCATGCCCTTTGGGCTCCTGTTGAGTCCTTCGGGGATGTAGGGCATCATGACTGGAAGGACAGTTTCTTTTGGTTGTTGTTGTTTTAGGATATAACAAGTTCCTAAGTGTTTTCTTAGCACAGTCTCATCTTTCCTCACTCTTTGGATGCAAGTCACATGCGTTCGGGGGTGAACATACCTGGTGGATTTCACAGACGGCCGCTGTGAGCCTGGCTTATTTGCTGCCTAGCTGGGCGCTATCCTGTTATTTAGATGGCTGGGAGGGGGAGGGAGGTTCATGAGGACTGGGGCAAGTCTCAGTGTCACTCCAGGAGTCCCTTTGTTGCTCTCTGTGAACACTGCACCAGCAGCCCCGTGTGTACTCGTTTAAATGTTGACAACTACCCGGAAAGGGAATGCGGAGCCTCCATTGCCAACTCCATAAAAAGTCTGTAACCAACAGTAATTTTTCCTACAGTAGGATCTCCGTAATTAAACTTCCTTATCGAACAGTGTGTTAGTGCATCAGAACCATGGCATTGAGCAGTTAATTATAGTGCATGTGAAAATCCATATACTCTAGACTCAGAACATCTTCCCAGCAGGGTCTGCGGAGCCCTTGGGCTGGTGGTGACAGGAGCTGACTTGCCTCCTCCTCAAGAACTAGAGCAGTTTTCCAAAGGGCCTTGTTGGCTTGCAAGAGGATAAACTTGCTCAAACAGTAGATTGGGTTTACTGTAGACATTGACATTGGAGATGGGGCACACTTGACTCAAAAGCCATCCTGCCGGGTACAGTACGGCTGCCACAAACACACACAAGCCATAAGCACTCTCAGATCTTTTGTGGAAGTCGGCAGGTCGGAAATAAACAAAGATGAGTCAATCACAGCAGGGGAAAGCAGAACAGAGGATTCCCATCATGATAAACTGGCAGCCAGGAGTGGATTTTGGGTACTTTTTATGTTTAAGTCCACACAAACTAAAGGGGTTAGCTTGAAGTCCATGACAGTACACTGAGCACCTACTGCAAGGTGCTGTGCCTGCTACTGCATGGAAGTGACCGAAGTGGCTCCTGGCCTCAGCGGGTACACAGCAGTGGAGATGACGGTGTGGAGGATCACCGGTACCCAAGCATCTGAGTTGCCTGGGAGACCCCCAAGGGGCTGTACCCAGGAAGAATGTTCACATCCCATTTTGTAGAGGATGACGTATCTGCTTCCTTGCACCCGAGAGGCTGACAGTCCAAGGTGGAGGTGCTCCTCGCATGAAGGCTCACTTCCCAGCCTGCAACCAGCTGCCGTGCCGTGCCCTACAAGCCTTTCTTCTCGTGTGCATGCAGGGAGGGAGGGAACACCACCTTTCTTAGGAGACCCCTGACCCTGTTCTGAGGACCCTAGCTAACCCTGATCACCTCCCAAAAATTCAGTCCCCAGCCACCATCACATCATGAATTTTAGCAGGTGATGCTGAACCTATAAACCACACAGCTTTCTGTTCCCACCGGAGGGAGTTAGTGTCCCCGTACCTGCCCTGAGCCAGCCACCCTGTGCCATAAAACCAACCTGCTGCTCAGGCTGCACTGCCTTTCCTGCTCCTCCCTCCAAGGCCCATCAGATAGGAAGGAAGGGGGCCACCTGTGACTGGGCCACAGGCTGCCCTGCGACGTGTGCCGCCTGTGTCGTCTCACCTCTGCCCTCCCATCTCACACACCTCCCTGCAGTGTGGACGGGGCAGGGCTCCTTCTGTCTTCAGAGATGAGGGGCGGGTTGGGTGAAGCAGGATACTGTGCCCACGCCCAGCAGGTGAGTGATGACTTGGGGGCCTGCATTTTGCTCTGCACCTGCGCCCTGCATCTGGGCATGGAACAGTGCCTCCTGCAGGCCCAGAGTCTCAGCCCAGAGACGCCGGAAGCCGATTCTCACTCTGTACTTCACTGCACCAATCGGAGAACTCATGAACCACCCTTCCTGGGTGGGGGCTGCAGTCTTACTTGGCCTCTTCCCCAGGACCCAGTTGTGTTGCTGGGGAATCGCTTCTTGGCAGACAGATTTCTTCTCCTCTTCTATGTGCGTGTACCCTCCAGTACTCACAGATGACGGATGCAGCTCGCTGCTTCAGCTGCTCTGCAGACAGTGGACACACAGGATTAGCTCGGTTCTGTGTTACGGGGGACACCTCTCCTAAAATTGTTCTGGACCGGTGGACGTTTCACTGTCAACCAGATTTTGTGTTCATCTAAGGGTAGTGTACTTTTGCTTTTTGGAATGAGGAAAATGAGCCTGTTTAAGTGCAACTTGAAGCAGAGGCAGGAGTGGAGTGATCCATTAAGACCCCCTCATCATCCCATCTTTCATTGAGTCCTGCATCGCTGATTGGAGCACTAATGAGATGTTTGCCTCTCAGACTCCAGGCCCCTGATGGCGCCTGGCTCACATTTTACTGAGATGTGTTATTAATGCTCGGGAGAGGGCAGGGCTCAGGGTAAACTCGCATTTATGTAGTAATCTCTGCTAATACCTTCGTGGCTTTCAACTCTTTACCACTTCGCATGTAAGACAAATAGTAGACACCAGGTATCAAGCTCTGGGTGTACCACTGATGAAAGAAGCAGTTACAGTGGAAACTTTAGCACATGCGCGCGCGCGCACACACACACACACACACACAACTTAACTAGGGCTTCTTTTGTACACAGGACATGGGGGAAATTGGCCATTTGTCTGTGAGGTAATGGGCTTTACTGCAGTATGAAAATCTATCAAATGGTTAGATTCAATGACATTATATCAGAATTCATGAAAAGCACCTACTGCACACAGTTTAATTCTATTTAATTTTTTTAAGGGGGAAAGGAAGCAAAGGGAAAATGTTTTAGTTTCTCTTAAGCTGATTTCTCTCTGCTTTTTCTTAAAAGTGCCTTTCTAGTTGCCACACAGTGATGTGATCATTATCTGCCACCTTGTCGCCCCGCTGCCTCTGCATGCAGTAAAATAAAAAAAGAGAGAGAGAGAGAGAGGAAACCAGGGGGCCTCTGAAGTATGACTCCCTATCCCAAGACTCATTGCCTGCGATTCGTACCGCTTGACAGTAATGATCTTATTACAGTACTGTGGACCTTGAAGAGATTTCATGAGGAGAGGGAAAGGACGAGCCTCCGTGTAACCAAGTGGCGCTGAATATTCCACGCGTTTTTGATCACACACTGATTGGGCACAGTTTTAGCCCATCTTCTAGTCAATTATGCATGGCCCCTGTGCTCCTCAGATAGTCAGAAACATTGATGGCTGTGGTCTGCGTTTTGGCAGTCAGCCAGGGGTTTGAAGTGCCTCGCACACCGTCATCCAGGATAAGTGCTTTTTAGTTGGAATTGATTACCTTTCTTTGGGTTTTGCTTAATAGCAAAACTGCGTTTGGAGAGGGCTTCAGGTGAAAAATGGACACATTAGCCATGTAGAGCCTCCCAACTCCTAGTCAATTTTTAGGGTTTCCTTGTTTCTGTCTAATTCCTATTTAATGATGTAATGTTTGATGCTGTTTAAGATATTTCCCTGCATTTGCCACCGAGCACACGTGTTGAGCACAGAGGACCAGTTCAGTCATGTGGCTGCTGCTTTCAGGTTCCCGGATTAATCCTGGAGAGGCCCCCAGCTTTGAGGAGATCGGTCATGAGTTTCTGTCTTGGTGGAAAAGCATTAATTACCTGAAGGTATTTTCATCCACAGGAAGATGGGTAATGAATTCTTCCTACACTTGGTGAAGCAAATGTCGATATTGCTGGGTTTGGAACATGCTGCTGCTTTGTGCTCAAAGGGCCTGTCACCTCGTAGCTGACCCATGGCTCTATCTCACTTCTGGTGCCTGACCTGGGGATATTCGAAAGAATGGGGTGTTTTCTTACCAGAACCACGTATGACTTTGCCTATGGTGAAGAACACATAATGAAGCAAGTAGTAAGAGAAGACTATCAGGAAAGAAGACTTTTGTTTCCCTTGTCATACCCCTAATTCTGATTCTTGACACTGTTCTAGAATCACTAAGAAAATGTCAAAGTTCCTTATCATTGTGTTTTTGCACAAGACTGCAGAAGCAGACACCCCAGAGTAAGTGACCACTGTGAGATGTTCCTGGAAACATCTTAAATTCACTGAGAACATGGTGTCCCGGGGCCCCGGTCACCAGCCTGGGATGAGAATCCAAGCATTTCTCCACTGGGTATTTCGATAACTTGATTTGACTCTTCCTAATGAAATAAATAGGTAGCTTTGTTCTTTTACTTGATTTTCATTTGAGTCTTTCATGCTTTCTGCAGGCGGGAATAATTTTCCCCTTGGGCTGGTTCTCTGTAGAAGCCGTGGTACACGGTAGGCCTGGTTACCAAAAGGAGCTCTGAGAGAACTTAGCAGAATTTCTAGCTTAACATAACAGGATCATTTTTGCCCTTTCTCAGTTTCAAATATTTCCCATCAAAATGTAGATTTGATGCTGCCTGTTTAAAAAAGAAAATCTGTCACAGAACAGAACTTCAGGCTTCATCATCTGTTAGCAGTAATATTGCAACCCCTGACATAGTCATCCTCTGCTGCATGGCTAAAGCCTGCTACCTGCATCCCCTCGCAGGTGGCACAGTCACCTAGAGGGTGAGTGCCTCTATTCCCGTTGTCATAACTGAGGACCCTGGGGTCATAAAGTTTAACACGTTTGCTTAAGGCCACACACATGGGAAGCGGAGAGGCCTCGGTGCAGGCAGGAGTGGCCCGCACCAGTGGTCTGGTCTCTGCCTTTTAGGAGCAGTGACCTTCCTCCCCGTGGAAGGTTACATTTGTCTTTTTGCTCTAAATCTTACCTCATCTAGGACTTTCCCTATGGTTTAAATTGACATTTTTAGAAAGGGTTATAATAGATTGTCAAAAGGATGCTTATTAAATGTATTAATATTTCAATCCATAAAAACTGTGGTCCTTTTACCTATCCATGGCTATGCACCAACAGACTGGCAAAATGTATTGTTAAGACACTGGAAAAATACAAGATCTACAAATAGCCAGCGATCAAAGTTTTAGAAGCCATCATTTTTGGAAGTTGGAGTGCATTCAGAAGGACTGCTTACAGCTGTGTGGTTTCACCTAGACATGTGAATCTATTTTTCACAATTACAGAGAACCCAAGAGGTCCAACCTGCAGGACATTTTCCTCCGTGAATACAGGACAGTTTGTGTAATTAACGTGTAATCACCCTGGGAAGGCCAGTTAACCACACTGAGATCTACAACTACATTCTTGATAGCCCCCACCACAACCGCAAAGGTTACTCCTCCCACACTGGGTCAGCTAGGAGGGGAAGCAGAGAGAAGAGGAGGACCCACCTGCTTGCAGGAAGCCTGGTCACATGCCCTTGGACTGGGGGAGTCCCCGTTGTAGTGTGGTTTGGGACAGCGTTCACCTGTCCTGTCCTTAGCTCTTGGAAGGACTGAAGACAGGTGTTTTCAGCCACCCTAATCCTTGCCTGCTCTTGTAGCCTTGGGGGTGGTACACAGAGGTCGTTTGTCTGTTTCTCTTGGGATGGCACAGAAGCACCCTAGCCCCTGCCCAGGCCAGCCCTGGGGACAGGAAACAAAGCCAGCCCCTGGTGCCATCCAACTTGACCATCTCACCACCGCCGGTGCAGACTCACTGATGGACACTTGGGGTTATGTTACTGTCCTCACCAATTTGTTACCTTCTGCCTCTGATTTGAATACCCCTCCCCTCAGCCAAACTCTTGAGAATACATCCTGTAACCTAGTTGGCACATTCCATTCCATCCAGAAGGCCACCATGCCTGCACAGGACCTCTGCAGGTAGCCAGGGCCACCTCCCCACATGGCGTCTGGGCCCCAGGGCAAGTGCTACATGATAGAGGCCCCAACACAGGTAGAAACTGCTCCCTCTCTGCCCAGCCTCAGGGGACAATGTGGTTACACCATGTGTGTGGCCAGCACAGTCCGAGTCCCTCCCATGGTAGCACACCAGCTGTAGACCGTGATAGTGAGTACAAAGTTCCTGGGCGAGTGTGGGCCTGAGATACTGCTATGACCATTCTTGGAAAATGTGCTGTGCCAATTAGAGTAAGTCACTGAGAGCAAGGCAGTGGGACAGAGTAGAGCAGCGTAAATGGACTTGGCACCTTGAGCCTGGGCAGGGTTACTTCCTGCAGAGGGGGCCAATACAGGCTCCCTGAGATGCTGTGGAGCACAGTCCCATAGAGGAGGCTGCAGCCAGGTGGCCTCCAGGGCTGGCACCTTCCTGCAAAGGACTTGTGTCCGACTGCAGCGAGGTGGCCACACCTAGCTGTGTTTGTGTGGAGTTGGTACAGTGTGCTGTGTGCATGTTCACATTTGGCTGCGGTATTTAGAAAGCTTCATTTTACCTTCAGTTCAGTGTCTTGGCTGTAAGAATGTTACTCGTTTCATATTTCTGCATTTAGAAAGGATCAGTATAGAAATATTTGTGTATTCTGTAGGTTCTTAACCACCTACCATTATATTGCTGGCATTTATAGGACTTATATGATATGCAAGCACCAAGATGAGTCAGTTTTAAAAAGTGATCCCAAGAACCATCAAACATAAAGGGATTACAGGGAAACAAATCTGTTTTTAACCCGTATTGGTTTGGTAATTTAAAGAAGGTGACACACGGAAATGCTCTTACATAGGACCATTTTTAGAGGTCAATGCCAGGCCCCAGAGTTCTCCAACAACTGGAAAAAGACTAAGCATTTACTGTCGGGCACTCTCCTTTCTGGTGCTCTTGAAATGAAGGCAATCGCACGAGGCGATCTTGTTTCATGGGTAATTAAGGCATTTCATTCTGCAATTCCTTATTCTAATGAAGAAGAAGAAATTTCTCTTTTGCTGAAATATTTCCTTTTAAGGCTTTTATTTCTTCTCATTGCTCTGATTTTCGAAAATGTTCTTTTTGCCTCTTGATTGTCTCCTATAATGTCTTCTTTTTTGAATTGTGAGTCAGGAAAAAAATACATAGATTCTGCACAGATTCAAAGTTCTTGAAAATGCTTAGACCCTTGCTGGCTGTGAAAGTGGGTCCACCAGCATTGTGAGTGCCCAGGTATCCGTCAGGTACCTTTGGGTCTGCTTGGCAATACAGCTCCCTGTGTACCCTCGGAGAAGGCCAGGCCACACAGGCAGCCACTGTATGGACAAGGGCACAACCGTGGCAAGAAGGATGCCAGGCAGATGCCCACTGTGGCTGGGGATCATCTGAGGCGCCAGACCTCTGCTTCCTACCAGCAGGATGGCCAGACAGGCTCCTCATGCTCCCCTCCCTCTGTGATCTCGGCTCAAACAGGGGTGCTGCCCTTCCTGCCTGCCAGGAATGTCATCTGGATTCACTGAGCATAAAGAACAGGCCCAGCACTTGGGACAACAGACTGCCCACATAAGGACCAGGTCTACCAGCAGCCCCTTTCATGGCATTCAGTTTGCAATACAGAAACATTTCTCTTGGAAGTCAAATTGTACTCAATGTATTTACAGATTTTATTGGTTCACCAAAGAAAGACTCGTGGAGAGTGGTACATTCTGACATAAAGACTCACCTGTTCAGTTGTGCTTCTCAAATGCCAAAGACAGTCATCATCAGAGATTGTGTATTCAGAAGCCCTGGCCCACATTTTTTAGCATTGTTCTTCACATCACCTAGATGGTACCTGCTAAGGTCCTTCACACCTGGGGGTGAGTCAGTAAACATGGGCAGCATGTGAAGTTCCTTTCCTAAGAGCTGACAGCACAGTGTGTAGCACACTACAACTCACAAGTGCAGAGAAAATGCCTGACCCTTCACTGCAGAGAAGGCGTGGCTGTCTTGTCTTTTCTGCCTCAAAATGGAATACAAATGTGGTTGGCAGTGCACCTTCATGTTGGGGGCAGCCTGGCATTATGTACACATCCCAATTATGTGGAACATTTCTGTAGGCTGCAGTCTCTTAAGCTTAGTCTAGTACTTCCTGGAATCTGGGAGGTGAACCGTGGGTACATGGGACATGGGCCTGGGGCATGCCAGCTCCAAAGGAGAGGAAGAGGAGCTCTTCCTTGGCCTCTAGGGAGAGACTGAGTGGATTTCTAGTATATTTCTTTCTCCAGGTATGGTTCATGCGGTACAAGTCAGTGTTGCCCAGAGTTTGCATTGTGGAAACAGAATCCTGCAAGATCCTCTGGAGGGGAAAGTGTGAAGGTTGCCATCTGCCTTCCTTGGAGTTGGAGATGCTCATTACCAAACTAAGAGCCCTGCGAAGCCCTCTGTTTACAGAAATCATTAACTTACCTGAGCCCTTTGATGCCAGCCTTGCCCTAGGCTCCAGCCCATGGGCACCTTCCCTCCTTTCATCTCAGACACACTCAGGAAACATTGGGGCAGCAGAGAGTGTGGTGTTTCTGTTGCTTATCCAACAGCCTCCAGCAGAGTCAGTGAGCTGGTGGGGTTTCATCAAATGAAAACCCAGAACATCCTAGGTGGGTGTCGGTCGTTGGTGGTGTTCAGCTCAAAGCAGTTCCATCAGCCTCGATGTAGTCCTGGCTGCTGATGCCCCATCGGATGTGCACCCAACCTGCAGGTCCTCCAGGGCTCCCTTTAGAGGTCATCCTAACTTAAAACAGCACACTTTATACCTGTCCCTTGTAGTAACCATATGGTTTCGTTGTCTTGTCTCAGCCTAACCAATAGTCAGAGGGCCAGAATTCATTTGTATGTGAAGCCCACGACCTTCAGTGTGTTTTCCAGGCTGGGTTTTCATGCATTCCTGGTGGCTGGTGACAGAGAGGCACATTCTTTGTCATCTTCACACAGCATCATCGTTGAAGATGATGTCATTTATATGGCACATCTCAGAATTGATTTCTTTTCACTTAGCTGAAGTCTTCAGTGCTTGTTGCATATAAGCCTGTACGCTGACGTGCTGGTAGGACGGCAGGAGAAGCAGAAGCATGTTCTCCCCTCCCTGGGTTTTGAGAAGCACATCATCATCATCATCTTCAGACCCTGGTATAGGTCTGATTCACCACCAGCCTGGTGACACAGGCACCAGCAGGAGGAGAGGGTGCACAGTGTTCATGCCCCGTGAATTTCTCGGGGAAAGCCTGATGAGTTTATGCCAGGCCCCAGAGTTCTCCAACAACTGCAAAAGACTAAGCATTTACTGTCGGGCGCTCTCTGGTGCTCTTGAAATGAAGGCAATCGCACGAGGCGATCTTGTTTCATGAGTTTATGAGGATGCTTTTTTAACCAAGAATAAGATACAACACACAGCACCAGAGAAGTGAATGTGCTCTTTGGAGTATTGCTTATATAGTCTTCATTTTGCTCCAAAGCGTACTAGCTTCCATATTAAAGAAAGGAAAGGAAAGGAGGGGAAGCGGGGAGGAGAGGAGAAAGCTAGGAAGGAGGGAGGGAAGGAAGGAGGGACGGGAGGACATCCACTTCGAGAAGAGATCCTGGGTGTGCGTGGGTGGAAGGCAGACACACTGCATCCTGACTGCATAGGGCCGCTCACTGCACAGTGCGGCAGCCTCGGTGCCGGGGACCATGTTTCACCGTGGAGAAGATCTACAAGCTCCACGGAGCCGATTGGAAGTCGCCTCTGCTGTGGCCCGATTGCCGACTCCGCTGCTTCCCCTTGCGCGCGTATCTTAGACGCCGGACTTTAGCCTTTGGCTCAGGGGCCTTTGGTGGTGTTGTTCCTTCTTTCTTACCTGTGTCTCCACCCTTTCTTACCCAGCCCCCAAAACTCCACTGTGCAAATTGGTTTGGAGGTCAGCCTTGATGAAACACCAGTCTTGGCCCTCCCAGCCCCGTGCAGTGTTATTAGCTGTTCCTGATTATCTTCGGTACCATGTGCATGCCGAAGACACAGCAGCAGGCGCAGAGGTATGCAGAGATTAACTGGGGGCTTTGCAACCGTTCGTCACACAAATAGCGGTGCCAGAAAACTGAGAAATGATACATCATTTTTCTCAAGATTGAAACCTTTCATCAGTTGTGTCAGTTTCATTATTCAATAAACGATTAGTAGCAGCACTGTCATTTAGTCATCTGTGGTTAACAACACTGAGCTTCTGCTAGCAGAGTGGCCACTTGACACCTGCACCCAGGGTGGAGACCGCGTAGTTGCCCACCTCTGCCAGAAATGATGCTGGGCTCCCCAGCCACTGCCCCTCGGCACATTAGAGTCAAGCGGCAGACAGGCACCTTCTGAGTTTTCACTTTTCCTCTGACACACAGTGCGTTCCTGCTGTAGTTGTGAACATACTAGATGGGTGGGCGTTTTTCTTTTACCTCCTGCTGGGCCTTTTTTGCACTTCAATGTAAATGCCAACTATCTTGATTAGAGAAGTGGCAGTGTTCCAAGCAGACCCATGTCGCTGGCCTCCAGCTGGGGCTGTGGCCCTGCCCTGCCCACCTTTCGGCTGCCGGTTGGGGGTGCCTTTCAGCTGGGGGAAGAGAAGATGCAGCTACCACCCCCCTCCTGTAGGCAAAGCCCTCTAGAGATGCCCAGGTGTATGTCTGGGGAGCAGCAGTAAGTGGCAAGTAATGCTCTGATTAAATGGGAAACCATCATTTTGAAATAGTGCCAAGTCATGGTCATCAAAAAGCACCTGTGTATTTTTTATAAATTGGGAGCCACCAAGGAAGATTGATTTTGCTAGCCTGTACTTCTTCACCCACATGTAATTTATCAGGAAAAGGGTTCCACTAGCCTGGTGGGGAGAGGAGAAGAAATCACTGAGTCTGTACCACCTCTGCTCTACCAGCTTACCAGAGCTCCCCAGCTCAGCCACTAGTGGAAGCAATGGGGAGAGGTATGTGCCTGTGTACAGGTGTGTGTGTGTGTGTGTGTGTGTGTGTGTACACGCTGCTCTGTGCATGTGTGCAGTGGTCCCTCTTCATCTGAGTTTTCTTTCTGTAGTCTCGGAAATGCTCGGTAAACAATCCCATATGCAAACCAATCATGGATTTTATATTGCACACTTTTCTGAGTAGCACAGTGAAATCTCACACCTTCCCTTTCCATCCCATCCCAGCTAAGAATCATCTGTATGTTCAGGGTATCCACCCCACAGGTACCACCTACCCATTAATCACTTCATAAACTGTTTACAGACCAACCTCCGGGATGTCCAGTGCTTGTGTTTGAGCAACCTCTATTTTACTTAATAGTGTCTTAAGTGTGCAAGAGTAGTGATGCTGGTGATTTTATTATACTGTGTTTTTAGAATTGTTTTATTATAGTAGTCACTTATTGATGTCTTGCTGTGTCTAATTTCTAAAGTTTTATCATGAGTGCGTGTATGTAAGAGAAAACATAGTATAGATAGTGTTTAGTATTATTCATGTTAGGGCATCTTGAAATATATCCCCTGAAGACAAGAGGACCTACTGAGATGCATACTATCTCTAATTTTTAAAAAAACTTTTGAAATAATACAACTTTAGAAATTACTCTGGATTTCATTCTGAGAGTTCGATTAACTGTGCTACCTTTACATTTGGGTAATTTTTCAACATGGCACCCATTTTTGGGAACACCGTAGCTGTATCCTGTATTTTGGGTCCCTTGGTGTCTGCCAGGCATGCGGTGACTGCCCACGGTACCAGGCGGACCCCGTCAGGTGTTTGTTTATTGTCTAACAAGGAGCACTCTCCAGAGCATCTCAGCCTCTTCAGCTTTCCACGGTAGTTGGTCTCCAGGAGAACTAATAAAAATCCATCTTCTTGGTAACTGAGAAGTTCTAAGTCCCCTCAAGTGGAAAGTTCTAGTCTGCCCTCTTAATTAGAATAGGCCAGTCCCTTCTGTAGAAATAACACTTGTTAAGGGAGCATCAAACGCACCTTCTCTTTAAAGTGTGAGGCTTTGGCTTCCCTGACCTTCTGCATTTCAGAGTCCCTGAAGCTAGTGTTCACATGAGGGGCCAGAAGTTTGGGTGCCGTTTGTTCACTAGTACCTGTTCTTACATCCTGAAAGTGGATGCTAGACATAATTCATTTCAGGGATTAACTAAATCTTGTCAGTAGCTTGGAGGACTGACAGACATGGACCATTTTTAGTTTTACCAAACGAGGACATTTAAACCAATGAACACTGTCACCATCACTTCATAAAAGGAAGCCTGTGTAGCACAGCAGAGGAGGAGCAAATGCTCGGGCTAAGTGCAGACCATAGACTGGTACCACCAGAAGTCACAGCCCCCTTTCTGGTTGTATTACAGATGGGTAGAGACTTCTGTATGTGTTTAGGAAACTGGGTGCCATTACAGCTACGGGAAATCTGGGAGGAAGAACTGATGATCACTAAGGTGTGGATGGATGACTTCTTGACTCAAAGGACAAGACTGAGTGCAGGTATGGGAGTGGCGATCCCACTGTTCGCCACCCAGAAGTGCGAGACTTCGGCCGAGTCCTTCCATCCCTCAAGTGGAGGTGAAAGAGTTCTTCACTCCTGGGATGGCTGAGAAAACTGCTAAGTTCTCAGCACAGTGCCTGGTTCAATGTGGGTTCGGTGGTGATGACCATGGCGACAATGGCTGTGATGACGGTTAGAGATGAGGTGGTGATCTGATGGCGGTGGTGTTAGGGGTAGTGTGTGACCACAGCGGTGAGAGGATGGTGGTAACAGCAGTTAAGGGTGCTGGTGACAGTGGCGGTGATTATGTGGTGACCAAGATGATGTGTAGCAGTGGCAATGATGGGTGGCTAAGGAGCCTACCGTTTCTTCTCTCGTTGGAAGCCAGGTCTGAGCTGTATCAAACAGGGCAGTGTTCTGCCTTGTGTCATTTAAACTTGTATGCAGTGATTGGAAGCCACTTTTGGGTAATCTTTATGCATGTCCAATTTAAACCTTCTACAGCATGAATGCAGTTTTATAGTCATGGATTAAGAATAGTCTTATTTTAAAAAACAAGAACAGAAGAGGAATACTCTTGTAGACAATTGATCTGCTTCTAGATACTGTCAGAAATCATGCCTTAAGACCAGTCATCAGAATTACCCCATTTGCAGATATCCTCCGGAAGTCTGTCTGTCCACCTGCAGATTCGTAGCGCCCATGGGAAGGAGACCCCTCCCTGTAGCCTCTGTCCCTGGATTACTGGAGAGCAGCATACTCTGTGTTATTTTTATCTTTCTAGTTACAAAAATAATACTACTTGGGTCAACTCTAGTAATAAAAGTTGTTTTGGAAAAATCATATCAGTCTCCCGCCCTTGTCGCTGAGCATTACTGCCAGCCAGGCACCCCCTGAGCCTTTTCCTAGAAAGTTGGGCCCTAAAAGGCAGACAAAGCCAGCTGTGACAACCTGTGCAAAGGGTTTTCCAAGTGCAGATGGTGGCCAAGGAAATAGGTTCGAAGCTGAATGGGCGGGCCAAGGTGACTGAGGCGCATCCACATGGGGTGGGGCAGTCTTCAGACGTGGGCAGATTTGCACCTCTGCCATGAAGATGTGCTGAAGTCCTATGGCCTAGTACCTGAGCGTGTGACCTTATTAGGAAACAGGGTCACTATAGATGTCATTAGTTGCACTGAACTCAAGTGGACCCTTAGAGGTGGACAGACTCACAGAGGCTGCAGCCACGTGAAGACGGAGACAGTGATGGGAGTAACAGCCACCACGCAGGCAGTGTCGATGTTCTGCCGCTGTCAGCAGCCACACGGGAGAGGCAGGGACGGCCCTGTCTGCGCCAGAGCCGTGAGAGAGCAGGCGTCTCTTGTTTTTAAGCCCTCCGGTCCGTGCTGTTTTGTCGCAGCACCTGCAGAACACAAAGGTGCCATGCTCAGTTCCTGTAAAGTCAGAGAAGGGTGCACAGGGGAGGGACGTGGCCTGGTGACCTCCTGAAGGTATCCTTCTGGTGGTCAAGTAGGGCACACTGCAGGGGGCAGGCATGGAAGCCACAGGAAGCACAAGTGGCACTGTGGGGATAGTGGACAGCATCTCCACTGGACCTGGTGGCTTCAGGAGGCCGCTATGGTGAGGCAAATGCCAGCTGCCGCTCAGAGACAGAGCTGGCGGGATTTGCTGATGGAACAGACATGTGGAAGCTGAAGGGGAGAAGGGACCCTGGGGGCGGAGCTGCAGACTTGTGCACCTGGAGAGGTGGAGAGCGCATCTTGTGTTCTGGTTCTGTGTGAACTGTTGGCAGGAAGGTAGCTCTCTGGGCCGAGAGGTGCGTCTTACTTTCCTAACATCACAGTCTCCATGTCCAAAAGCCACCAACAGCGGCTTGCACACGGAAAGGATGCTCTGTAACAGCTCACTTGGTGCCCTTGAGTTGGCGCTGAAATTTTTTTCAACATTATTTTCAGTTCCCAGGGAAATTCCTGCATGTACATCCCTAAGCACAATTGCTTCACTTCTCCGAAGCAGCTCTTTGCCTCGGTGGGACCTGGACTTGCACATTTAGATGGTGCCTTGCTAGCTGGGCCGTCCTAGAATTTGGGGCGGGGACTCCACAGGAACCTGCCAGATGCAGGGGAATCCATGTCCAGAAGCCACGGGAGAGAATGAGAAGGCCCTCTGAGCCACATGCCAGGAGGGGGCAGTGTCCCGTGGGCAGGCAGTAGCTGGAAAGTGAGAGAGACTGCTGTAAGCTCCCTCCGATGCCAGTTTTATAACGGAAGGGACACAAAGCATGTGAACAGGTACCATCGGCCCTTGTCACACGTGGAGACTGCCTTCCGCTACTGGACATCTCGGTAAGGAGAAGTGCATCTGCTGCCCACCTGGGCTTTAAGGGTGGGACCCCTCGCCACTCCCTGCCCACCCCCCAGCAAACGCGGGACACTGAAGCATTGAAAGGCAGGGGTAGACATGTGCACGCACAGTGCTCTGCGAGCCACACCGAGAAGTGAGGTTCTGTCCACCTCTACCAACAGCTGTAGACATGAACTCGTAACCCTTCTGGGTTTCATTTAGGGTTATTCTCGTCCTGAATTCAGTGTGATCTCAAAGTAAGCCTATCTCTGCACGCTCTGTGTGTGTGTGAACGGGAGCTGGAGGTGCCAGGCGGGAGCTGCCTCAGGATGCCTGCCTGCGTCCACGCCTCTTCTCTGCTCCCTGAGAGGATGGCGCCGGGGGGTTCTGCAGAGCTTCACGGAGACGAAGTGGAACGCAGTGCTCACTTGCGTTCCCCTTATTAACAGTACCTCCTTTGTTCCTGTCGGTCTGCTGTCTGCAATGCTTTCGTTTCGCAGATCTTCGTTCTTTGGGCCGCCTTGGCCACGGGCCCCTCTCAGTGTGCCGCCTCCTAAGGATGGGGTTCCCGAGGCACAGAGCCTTGAGTTGCCCCACTGCCACCACCAGATGGGATTATGAGCTCTTCCCAGGGACCAGCCCTGCCCACCGCATCGCTCTCCTCCTCCTCCTGTTCTTTGCCTTCCCTGGCACCCGGCACGGATGGCGGGAGGCTCTCATCGGCAGCACCACACAGACCGGCTTCAGACACACGCCTGCGCGTAGGTCTCAGGATGTGCGCTCCTGCCCTGCCTCCTCCTCGGCAGTTCGCAGGCCTTGCATTGTGCAAAGCAAAACCTTTCTCAAGGAATTTAAAAGGAAGGACGGGCGTGATGGCATAGCCTGAATCCCAGCTACACGGGAGGCTGAGGCAGAAGCATCACCAAGTTCAAGGCTAGGCAGGGCAGCCTAACAAGACCCTGTCTCATTAAAAAACAGGAAGGGCTGGGGGTGTTGCTGAGCAGTAGAGTGCTTGCCTCGTGCATCCGGGCTTGGGGTTCAATCCCCAGTACCAGGGGTAAAAAGGAGGGAGGCAGGGAAGGAGGAGAAAGATGAGGAGGAGGAGGAGGAGGAGGAGGAAAGATAATGAGGTGTGAGAGGCACACGAATAGTGTACACATGCAGATTTTGTGGGTTGAAGCCCCAGACTGTGCACTCGGTAGTTCTATGGAATAAGGCAGTTTATGGGTTCTGGTGAAAGTGATAAATGGGTCTAAGTTAGAATTCCTATTTCTGACAGTATTTTCTCCATGCGTTATGCTTACTCACCCTGTGGCTTCAGTTGCTCGGTCCTCTGTCTACAGCACCCGGGCCCTGTGGCCATCCCCAAGTTAAGGCCTTCTCAGAGGCCCTGTGTCACCAGTTGTGAGTCTCAGTGGAATTCCCAAAGCCTGCTCAGCGTGGCTGCAGTCTGCATGTTTGCGAAACTCTGTCACTGAAGGCCATTGCACTGTGCTGAGTAGACGTTGGGGTTTGAATTCACCATAGTCGTTGACCTCAGTGGGTCAAAGCTCATTTCTAATCCTTAAAAGCTGGTGCTCCAAGTAGCCAAAACATTGCTTACACAAGATGCATTTTGGCGTCACTGTAGTCTGATAAAGGAGAAAAACTAATTACAAGGCGAGCGATTCCCAATGAGATACCAGGCGACAGCGCAGTATCCAGGAAAACTGCTGTTGGCACATTGTTGCCTCCAAAGAACATTAGCTGTTGCCAGGGCGTGGTGATGCACGCCTACAGTCACAGCACAGGGAGGCCGAGGCAGGAGGGTCGCTGCCAGTTTGAGACCAGATGGGCTATAGAGTGAGCTCAAGACCAGCCTGAACTGCATAGGGAGGCCCTGTCTCAAAAAGACAAAAAAAAAAAAAAAAAAAAAAAAATTAGCTATCAGACATACTCTGAAGCCCGTCTTCACAACTGTAAATTAGATAATACTTTTCCCATGCACAAATACCAATTAGCGTAGCATTCAAGTGCTGAGCACATTCCCTCAGTTTGAACCGACAATGGTATGTTCCTGAGTGTCTCATTGCATGTCTTGTACCACCCAGTTGGACTGTCCCTTGCCACTCTGTGGGACAGTCATGCAAGTCCTGCTCACTGATGGTTCAGAGCTGCCCAGCAGCGAGACCTAACAAACGATAGCCCCGTTGGGAATGTGTTAAGCAGCTCAGTAGTACATGGGTATGGGCTGTGTGTGCCACAGTGAGTGCTGAATTTGTCTTTAATTTATACAATTTAGTGAGTAGGAGAAACGATACACTGTGACCAGGCAGTGGTTCCCTCTCTGTATTCCAAGCTGCAAAATATTCCTTGCCCTTAATTTGGCAGTGCTACTCCTGGCACTTTACACTGTGGAAGCAATTTAAATGAATGGGGGGAAAGATACCATGTTCAGGTGCAATGTGCTTGTTACAGTATTTTTAATAGCCTTTATTTTCTGGAAAAGTCTTAGACTTACAGAAAAATTAAGGAAATAGTACACAGTTCTCTTACATCCATCTATATACCAATCTCCCCTCTTACAGCTTTCATTAGTAGGGTACATGTCATATAATTAATGAAATAATTTTGATATATTGTGATTAATGTCTCTATTTGGATCCTTCAGGGGTTTTTCTCAGTCTTAATTTTTTTATTAGTATGTGCTTGAAGTACATAGTTATATTCCTTATGCTGAGTGGGCACATGGACATAACACCTTAATTCTTTTTTTAAATCTTCCCTCCCGGTCCCTCCTCTCTCTGCCCATGTCTCTGGCTCCTGTTACGAGTTTTAACCTGTTGCCTTTTTTCTGTCCCAGGACCCAATTACAGTCAGTTGTCACATCTCCCAGGCTCCGCTTGCCTGGCCTCTTATCTCAGACGCCTGGCCTCTTATCTCAGACCTCCCCAGTTTGGGTGACCTGGACAGCTTCATGGACCACTAGTTGGGCCTCTTGTCCCGGATCCCTCTTCTGGAATTTTTCTGATGTTTTTGTCAGGGTTAGCTGTGGCTGATGACTTTGGAGAAGGAAGACCGCAGTGGTAAAGCACTATTTGCTTCACAGTCTATCAAGGGTACACACTGTCAGTGTGACACAAGGCGGTGGATGTTGGCCTTGGTCATCGGGCATGAGAGAGTGGCGTCAGGTTTCTGCACTTCAGAGTTACTCTGCACACCCTGTCCCGAGCTCTGTGGAAGGAAGTCTGTACTCCTGGGGGAAGAGTCCCCATGTAATTAATTATTCAGATTCTTTGCAGATGAGACTTTGCTCCTCTGTTTACTAATCTGCGTGAAGTGTGAGCATTTATGTTATACTTTATATTGTAAGGTAGCACTGCCTGGGTCCTCCAGCTGTGGCTGCTGATAGCTCCTCCGTGGGGCTGTCTCTCCCCTGCAGACTCACAGCCATCCGTGTGGTTTTTCTCCTGATGCCCACTTCTTGAGTCTCTGTTCCCCAGGGTACTCCAGGCCAATCCTGGATCTTTCCTGTCGCAGCCCTAGAATCAGCCATTTCAAGGAATGTTGGCTGTTTTTATCTAAAATGGTGTTAGGAATAACAGTCTGGGGGCTGGGTGTGCTCAGGGTGCTAGATGACGTTGCTTCTTTGCTTTCTGGGCAGGCAGAACAAAAGGGTGTGTGTGTGTGTGTGTGTGTGTGTGTGTGTACCATGCTTTGTACACACATATATTGATTAAGTACTTTGGATAGCTAAACATGCATCTGCAGAAGACAGATTATAATATTCTTACTAGGATAAAATCAGAAATAACTAAGTGTTTGTAGTCCACAATTATGGTATGCTACCCCACTATAAAGGAACACTTGAAACTGTAGTAACACAGAACCTTACATTAAAATGTAGTACAACTCTGTGTCAGAACTATATTTACAATATGACAAATGCACATGGGTATGGATAAAAATTTAAAGAAAAAGGAAAAGAATAGGTTAGCCACAATTTATTCTTAAGATTAAGCCAGTATGAAGCAAGCTCTGCTTCTGAAATAATACTGAGTCTCCCAATGTCTTGCTTAACCCTGAATGAAATTGGTATACTTTACGTTCACATGTGTGAAACGATACACTTTTATTATTTTGTGTCTCAGCATGGCGTGACCGTTCCGGGGCCTCTCGGTAGAAGTGACCCTGTCTGATCACTCACAGTAACTACAGAGCGCGCTAAAGGGTTGAGGGATTGTGGTCAAAGCAGCTGTATGGGAAGAAACCTGTGTTTAAAGGAGCACATTTCAATAACAGCAAGAAGAGTCAAAAGTTTAGAATTCTGCTCTTATTTTCCCACTCTGATCTTTTGTGCTTAACTGACTGAACACCCTGTATCTTATGGTTTCCATGGTTCCTTCGTCCACCAATCAGGGTTCTCTGGGGAGCTCCCAGTGAAACCCTTAAGTGAGGAAGGCAAAACTGCCCCTGGCAGATGCTGTCACCAGTGTTCTCGGTCCTGGGGGCCTAGATGAGGGAGCCGTGATTGACAGAATAGCCCTGGAGTGGATCGTGGCACCCTCGCCTGGTGTCCCAGCCTCATGCAAAGACGGAAGATCAAATGCTTCAACAAGGCAGTGGTTCAGAGTCCAGGAGGCCGGTGGTCCAGTGATCACAGCCCCTCAATTATGGCCCTGCTCAAGAGTGCAAGCAGCCATCGTTAAATAATTATGCCTTTGATTAGTTGCTTTAACTGGCCATTGCCTTTGAAATATGATAACACAATTTGGACTTTTATTTTTTAAAAAAAAACTTTTTCTTCTGGAATTGCTAAAAAAAGATTTCTGTGTTCTAAAAAATTTTCCAAAAGACCTGCAATATGCAACCTGTTCTGTTGGAGAAGATTGAGAAGAGAAAAAAGAAGCAAAGGAAGTGGGGATTGGGAGGAGAGACGAATGTTCCCCATTATCACTCACTTGTGTGGCCGGAAGGCAAAGGTGGCCCCAGCGCGCTGGTCAACCTCTCCCAGTCCCCACCAGCTGATGACACCCAGAGCAGTCAGCCCCACAGCAGGGGCCATCAGGCCATGCCCAGGCCCCGCTCCTGCAGGGCTGTGTGATCACAAGTCTCATGTCAGGTATATTTTATATACATCTTTCAGCCTGGGGAAACTGGTTTGAACTTCATTTGTTTTTCAAGTGCGAATTCAAATTGTGTGTGTGTGTGTGTGTGTGTGTGTGTGTGTGTGGTGTGGGCTCAAGTTTAAATGCCAGGTATTCTATCCTGTAATGCAAAATGATTACAGTATATGTACTAATACTGTACTCAGTTGAATACTTAGACGTAAAAAAGGCTGAAGATTCCTCCCAGTGCTAAGGCCCCACAATCCAATTTCCATCCCACACTCGTCTCATTTGCCCTGAATGATGAAGCTGAGAGACACGGAGCCCCAGTTTGAGTCTCCGATAAGCCGTCCTCCAGAGGAGCTCTTCTCCCAAAATGCACTGCTGCCCCAGAAAAACAAGGGGCGAAAGATTTTTGTCGTTTGCTATTGTGTTTCTGATCTCTTGAGAGTGTGACAAGCTAAAAATCTACATTACAAACACATCACAAGTTATATTCTGCTTAAGCGGGCATCTGACTACAACCCCTGTTGCAGCTGTACTCTTGCTGCGACGCTGAAATACCTGACTAATTCTGGGTACGCTTGACCCCTTCATCTTCAGCTCAGTATGTTTCTTGGCCGAAAAGAAAACCGACTCTCTCTAATTGGAATTTCTGGTTTTGTGACACATCCTGGAGTTTTTGTTTAGTTTCTGTTTTCTCTGTTTTCCAAGATTAATGGCATTTTCTGTGCATTTGCATGTTACCCCACGGTGTAGAGGCTTTGGCAGTTTTCAGAACACGCGTGCTAAAGAAGCCACCAATATGGAAATTATATTTACTGCAGAGAGAGCCGGTCTCAGTTCTGGGAAGTTAACTTTAAAATCTTAAAATTCAGGTTTGATCACTTATTTCACAAATTTTATGTCATGGGATATTTTAATTCCTTTTTTATTGGGAAAAGGGCTTCCACTGAGGAAGGGCACTGGCCTCACAACAGAGAAGGGGAAAGTTATTTTGCTTCCTGAACATATGCCCTATGTATTTGCTTGGCCTCAGGTTTTGTTTAATCCTTTCAAAGGCCCTTTTGAGGGACGTTTCAACACGAGTCCTTCTCGGCAAGGTGTCGTCTAGGAAGCAGCCGTTGTGTCAAGCCCCTTCACAGCTGAAGTAGTGAGTTCACATAGCGTAAGAATCTTCTGGGCTGCATCTTATGGGGAGAAAAAATCCTGCCTTTTTATAAGAGAACAGAACATTTACAAAGTCTTGTTGGGCAAACGAACATTCAAGTGGCCAAAGAAGCCACCACCACCACCACCACCCCCCCGCTCCAGCCTCACAGTGCAATCGCCGTGGACAAAAGATCACGGGACACCGGTCGCACTGGTCGCACTGAACTGGAAGTGACACAAAACCGCAGCAGCATCTGCTTGGGCCTGCAGAGGCTCCTGGGGAACGCGCTTCCTACAAAACGTCCCAGTGCCTTGGTCGCCCGCAGCACACCGAGGGGCAGAGGTGCCCCCCTCTGTACTCGTGGCATTTACGCTCATGGCATCCTTAGAAAGACAGGAGCACCTCTGAGGTGGGCGGGGACCTGTCCTATCTGACAAGGTGACCACTTGACTTTTTCTAGAGGTACAAGCTTATACCGCCTGTATGAATGGAGAGGGTTATTTGTTTCATCCTGAGACAAGACATTGTTAGAAATGAGTGACACACCTCCCTAACCGAGCCCTTCCTCCATGAAGGTACAAAGAGCCCATTCGTTCTCATAATTGATTCTGAGGGCTGCAGTGTGCCTCATTGAGCTGGCCCTCTCGGTCCATGCCGGGGATGTGATTCATTCACACTGGCACAGCCAACTTGGGGACGAACCTTGGACACACAGTGGTGGCATCATTTTTTAATCAGCTATCTGAGGAATATTTATCTAATCAACAAAGAGTGCTGTCAGAAGGAGACCAGAGGTGACATTAATAAGCCTGTGGTTTCCTGGTACAATGACAGAGGAAGAGTTTAGGATAAAACCCTACTCATTTGAGCATGCCAGCAGACTAAGGAATGTTTTTAGTCCATGTGTAAAAAGCTAATCCAAAGCTTCTCGTGTTGGAAATGCGCTCTCTGACCAGTTTCCAGGCGTTCATAACATATACTAAAATAATTTTTTTTCATTTAGAGAAACAAAGTTTGAGGGACTTTCCTTTAAAAAGAAATCCAAAGAGTGGTACCAGACTGTGAACTGTGAGCTGACGTTAAACACAAGACTGCCTCATGAATATCATGGTCCTTTGTGATTGCACAAGCCCATGTGAAAAGCTGTCACTTCCAAAAATAAGGAGATGAGCAATCATTGGGGGTTGTTAACGCTAAGTGATTCCAGCGACTTGAACTTGGTAGAAAGCCGTAAGCTGCACGGTTTTTTTTTCCTTTTCTCTCTGTCTTTCGAAAGATTGTGACTGGTAGTAATTTTGAGAAGTTGAGTATATTATGCCGTACCTCGTTTGGCCACACAGACCCAGAATTCCTCGTTTGTCCTTAACAGACACCTGCAAGAAGTGATCTGTGAGTTAGATTTATAGCAGTCTTCTCCATTAGATGCTTGACCCAGGGTGCTGCCCTCCCCATCTGCCAACGTGGTGACCCACTGTGATACAAAAGTAACTATAAATAACCAAACGTAGCTGTCAGTACACTCGTCCACACTAGTATTTTGGGGTACCGGAAGGATTGCCCTATAAATTCAGCATGCCAGTCCCTGTAGTACCCACAAGCAAGTTGCAAGGGTCTGTGTTAATTTTAAGTAAAATTAACAATACCGTTGTTACATGACATAGTAGTACACTTTTTGTCTTCTTAATTTGGGGGTGAGTCTCTGCCCTTACCCTGAGTTTTTCACAGTTTTGATCCTCTTAATCCATAGAAAAGACTTTCTAAGCAGTATAATGAGGGACTTTATGTCTTTCATCGCGTTTCTCGCCCACTCACGTTTGCTTATCCTGCCACTCACTGTGATAGCCACATAGCCTCGTGCTTAACCTCAGCTCACATTTCGGCGCTTTCTGGGGATGATGTTGCCTGCTGGTGGCTCCCTTTCCCGAAGCTCACTGACTTTTCTGCGGACCCAGATTGGAGTTCAGAAAGTTCTGTTCCGTTTGCAAGCTAGAGTGAGAAGAGATCAAGCTCACGGTTTTGCACCTGGGCCGGTAGTTCACACCAGACCTGAAATGATAATGACCTGGGAATGTCATGTCCGTGGAGCTTGTATCTGAGTGCTCAAATGCTGGGGACGGTGCTGAGACACGGTGCCGTTTCCACAGCTGTTTGAAGCAGGGTGAGAGCCTGTGTACAAACGAGGCTGCTCAGGAGCAAATCGTAGAATGGAAACAAGGACAGAACACTCACACCACACTGCCTTTTCGTCCCGTAAGATGTGAGATTTTGATATTAAAACAGTAGTTTTGTGGGCTATAACATTAATGACAAAATCAGTATGTTACCCTGTGTTCCTGAAAGTTTAAAAAAAAAAAAAAAACTTTAATTAAAATAAAGGTTTCCTGGGAAGTTTGATCTTTTGAGCTGGTCCTCATGTGGTCAAGAGGTATCACAGCCGCTGAGGCCTGAGACCCAGGGACATTGCCCACTGGTGGTAGCGATGATCGTGGCACGTGGTCATGTGGTAGCAGCAGACAGGAGTGCTCTGGGTTCTGCGTGACGCAGTGTCTCTGGTTCCCCTGGCAGCGAGACCAGACAGCAGCAGTAGGCGTACCCTGAGATGCTGTCAGTGATAATATGATGGCATTTTCTCTTTGAAAAGCTTCCAAACAAGGCGACTTAGAGCAATCGATGTCCCAGGAGACAAACGCACGTATCAGGACCTCGATATCAGCCAGAGAATGGCCATTAGTTTAAGACGAAGGAAAAGGCATGGCATTTTACACATTAAAATTGATAATTTCATCAATAGCTTAATAGAAAACTGAGCTGCAAGTTCACTTCCTGCTTATACATCCCTACGGTAATGGGAGATCAGAGTGTGAAAAATGCTAGGCATAAAGCAACCGGGGAAGAGGTTTCCTGTGCGTGAACGTCGCTGCCTTCCCAAGGGTGCCCCACCAGATTCTGCCTATTTATATGTAAATGTTTTAGAAAGAGATGGAGAGGAATACAGCCCACATTCAAACTATGGCACTGCTTCTTTCTGGAACTTGTGAAATCTGAAAACTCCAGAGCCTCAGCTGTCAGAAAGTTAAGTGCGTATTTAATCCTGCAAATACTCTATCATACGTACCTGCAGAGCCTGGTAACATTTCTAAAAAATATGAAAATTCCCCAGCCTGGTTTCCCTCACTATTAGTACTTGGGATTTGTCTGGGCACTGCCTAAAGATCCCTTGGCCTGTATGGCATTACTGAGACAGATCCTTAGGTAGGACCTCACAGATAATTAGGAGGCCTTGTAGATGCAGGACTGCAGGAGGCTTCTCCACCCCTGTAAAATCAAACGCATACCCATAAACGGTGAAAGAAAGGCTTCTGTCACCAACTGCAGGGATTATATTTCCTAATAAAGTATCTGTTGATGTTTAAACTATGAGGTAATTCTTGGGCTTTCAAGTGAGGACAACTTTTTAGCATTTTAAGTCAAGAAACAGTCCCCATTCGTTTTTGTACTTACAGTTACTGTAAAATTTACATCCTGAGTAGACGGTGCTCTGTTTCAGAGTTACATCTGCTCTCCTTAAAGATTGAATTTCTTGGCCACAAGACTGTCTAATCTGAACAGAGAAATCCAGTAGGGTTTATTTTGGCAGAAGAACTCATCACAGAGCTCTGGTCACTCTCCCGGTCACGTTCTGGCCACCGGAACCTGGTACAAACACAGAGCCTGAAACCAAGGCCGTGGGCCACAAGTGACCGCTTCTTTGCTTCTCCCTTATAGTAAACAAATGGTCACCCAAACAGCTCAATGGGTGCCCCGGCCGCTTTCCCTTCCTACACGTTCAGAGGCACAGATGGCCCTGTGGTACCCTCCTGCGGGAACACAAGTGACTGCCACCACTGCTGAGCCTGTCCGTGTGTCTCCTGCATGGCAGGCCTGTCTGTCCAGCGCTTTGATGTGCGGATGCATCTTCAGCTGCTCATGGACCACTGGTTTAAGTGTGGCTCTCTACAATGTCTCCTGAAGGGCTGGGGGAAATCCTCGAGTTGGCCTTTTCTAGGCCACAACTGTTGGCATCCCTGCACTGATGGTCGGGAGGGTAGAGGCCAGACAGAGTGGAAAATGTGTCTCTGGAGCTTGGCGGGGATTCATGTCACCCCAGCAGGTCATTGCTGTCAGCCTGAGGGGCCAGCGTTGCTCTAGGTAACTGGAGTCTCTCTCCCTGAAGAGAGCCTGCGAAAGTATTTGTTGTTTGGGTTGCTAGGAACTCCCTTCCTCGCCTGCCATATCCCCAGGGATGAAAGAGAATGTCCTCTGGGACCAGGGAGATGGCTTAGCGGCACAGTGCAAGGTCCTGAGTTTGATTCCCAGTACCAAAAAGAAGAAAAGAAACAGAAAGAAAGGTAATGGCCTCTACCCTTCTACCACCCTGAACTAGTCCTGGGACTCTGCTGCTGTGGAGACTCTGCAGCCTAGAGTCTGCCTGGTAAAAACCACTTCCTTTTTCAACAGCTCTTGGTTTTAAAGATCCACCTTCTACAGTGTACAGGCACAAACTGCTGATCGCCAGTCTCTTAATTTGACATGCTCCTCATACTCTGTCACATGAAAGAGCGCCTGGCTACTGGATCCTAGCTCCTTCAAAGGAGGCTACAGCCCCAAGGAAAAGGCCAACGTGTGGCCTGCTTTGCATAGCCACCGAGTGCAAAGGGGGTGCATGCACTTCTTTGCCTGGGCATTGCTTTGATTTTGTGCAGACCCAGGGCACCGCTGCCTTTCTGGGCCCCTCTGCGTGGACAACAGGGGAGTGGCAGGCCAGGCCAGGGGAGGCCCACAGGTGCCCACCAGCTTCGCGCGAACCAGCGCCTCGGAGATGACTTCATGTGCTACTTTGACATTTCTTTTCTCCCCTTTTTCATTTGTTTTCTTTTTCCTTTCTGTTTTCTCTCTTCTCCCCCTCTCCCCTCTCTGCTGTCGGGATGCAGCCAAACGCAAAGCATGGAAACTAAACCGTGTTGGTAGCCTGCGAAATATATACAGCAGCAGCAGCACCAACACCGAAGGTAACGCCTCGCACCTCCGCGCCTCCTCCCTCCTTCCTCCGCTGCAGACTCGGAAACGCGACCGCCCAGCCGCATGCTCCCCCATTGTGTTCGCGGACTCATTCCTGTGGTCTTTCCATCTTTGTGTTTGTGTGTTTTATTTTACCATTCATGTTCCTTTCAGCTTACTTAAATTTTGACCTTTCCTTCAGTCGTAGAGTAGTGATGTTTAAATTACTTCAGAACCTATTTTCTCCTCTTTTTTCTTTTCCTTTATCCATGTGGGCACTCAATGTAATATTTCCCAAGTTATTACAGTTTTTAAAAGTGTTAGTATCAGGTGTAATGATCTGTAGCCAAATACAATAGTGTGCCGTGACATTTAAGTAACAGTCTTAATTTGTTTTGCGGGAGCATTCTCCATAATGCTCGCTGCAGCTCTAATCCAGAGGCAGGCAGGCCTGGACCATTTGCATGGGCTGCTATTGCTTGTAAATTCAGTATATTGTTGTGTTTCTAAAGGTCGTCTGGTGCCAAAGTTCACAAATTGACTCGGGTTGCTTTTTTCACTGAAGACAGCCGTCATTGCTTTTGTATAATAGCAGATTGAATTTTCCCCCCACCTTCATTTGAACAACACAATTATAAATTGCCTTTTTTTATGATTACAAATGTCAAGGGTCAGAATTATTTTGATGCCAGGCAAGGGGAAAACCAGCACCATCAGCCCGAGTACATGGAGGGAGGCTGGTGTATAATATGTGTGATGCAAAAGAGGTCACAATCCAGCGCGCTTGGGATAATAGCGGGAGATTTTTTTTCACTTAAGTGCAAGCCAAATGGGTCAAGTAATCGCGAGCTCATGCCCTAACACTAATTGACTTATTTGGGGATGATTATAACTGTAATATTTTTCTTAATGTCACTGTTTTCTGGGCTGTTGACTTTAGCGATTGCCAAGCGGTGGCATTAAATCTCTTGTAAATTTTAAATTGCACACTATTTCTGTAAACAAGTCCCTTCTTCACATCCTGGTCATTAACCTTTGCTGATTTATAGCACTATGCACTTTTTCTTCCTTTCACAATTACTCCTATCTCGCTGCTGAAAACCCCGCTCTCAGCCAGGAAGGAAAAAATGAATTTGGAAAACAGAACGACATTTGCACAATGGCTTGTTAAAGGGCCATTTTTTAATCATAATTTTTTGTTGTTGTTCCTCAAGGGAAGATTGTCTGTTAAGGTACCAGTGGAGCTTGGCCCGTCGGTGTCTTTTCTTTCCAGCGTTCAGAAAAAATGACAGAGGAAAAAAATAGGATTCAAGAAACAGCCCCACTCGGTATCATTTGTGTTGCATTCTAGAGGGTGTTAGTGTCCTCCTCTGCTATTTCTTAAATGGTAGTCCTTCAGCCCTGGTGCATAGCGTTTCTCTTCCCCGTGTCCTTATCAAACGTGTCTTTTATATGCATGTGGATTTATCACAAGCAATTTGTCCATTGACTTCTAGCCTTAAGAAAACAAAGTTGTCAGGTCTGGTTTTAAATGCCATTGAAAACCAAACCGGGGAACAGGAAAGCTATTCGGGGGGTTGGCTTCTCAGGCCTGAGGGCAGACAGCCCCCACCTGAGACCTGCAGGCCGATGTTCCCGGTGCACACAGGACTCGCTAGCGCTCAGTGCCACAATTCACAAGAGCGCTGGCTCCGCAGCCTGCCTAGTCAGGTAACGCACGGCACCATCGTCGCCTGCTCTGGCCTGCTCTGTGACCGACCACTGGTCAGCTTTGCTAGCTTGAGGTTCCTTGTCCGTAGCAATTGTGAGGGTTCCAGAGTGAATAACAACACCATAGCCAATCCCCCCTCATATGTTCTTTCATTTTTCTCCGTCATATTAAGTTTCTGTTCTGTGTTCAGTTACGTTTATGAATTTTCAATTAAGTGACGTGATCATTCTTCATTGTACTTTAGGTCTCATCTAAGGTTAATATCTACACATACAATTGCATTTCATAAGCTTGTAATAGTATATTAATTATGGAATTTGTATAATTATATACATTATCAAAATGCCTTTCTGACTTTAGCGTTTTGATGTAAGATATTATCACGTACTTACTGTCTGTGAAAGGGTCCTTTATGAACATTTGTTTACTGAGCATTCAGATTTACATTTGAACCTGCGTCCCAGAGGCAATTCTAAATGTACCCATGCTGAATTGAAATACAGTATTTTTTTTAAATACTCCACTTCAGCAACTTACTCAAAGGCACCCGATAAACACCATCAAAATCAGGTTGGCACCAGCATTAAGTTCCCTGTAGATCATTAGAACTTGAGTTTCAGGAATAAGGGGGTCAGGAAAGTACCCATAGGAGCTAGACTGTGGCTCAGGTGTTCCACGACCCTTCAGGGGACACAGATCCTGAGTGACAGGGCCACGATACGACATCCACGGGCTCTCTGAAGCCCTTGCTCTTCCCTGTCTACTTGGTTCGGGATTCCATTATCTCATTTGTCACAGTCCCCTGCCAGCTAGGTGTTGTGTCACAAACAGAAAGTCAAGATCCCATAAATCCAGTGGTTTTTTTGCTGAACTCACTGACAACCTGGAAACATGACCTGCACCTGGATGTCTCCAGCATGGGCCCTGTTCACAGGTCCCCATGGAAAGGGAGATGGCTGGGTATCAGGAGTGGCTAGAAACAAAGCAAAGTGATTAAGAAATTACACATAAAGATTATAAAACAGTTAAGATTGAAACTTACTCTGTAGCTACCCTATGACATTATTTCAAGCCTTCATTGTCTTTTTTCTTCTTTTTTTTATTTTAAAGAGAATAAAAAAACACTAGAAAGATACAGAATTTTACTAAACAAGAGGATAGGAATTCAAATTTGTACTGGTCTATTGGAAGGAACAGTCATTGTCTTTTGAAAATGGAACTCTTTCTCAAAATGGGTGAAATTTAATTTCCCTCAATAGGAATAGGTCTTTGGTTTTTGCATCTCAGAAGCCTGTCAGGTGGGATAGAGGCATATTCATGACAGGGTTCTCAACTTAGCAGCTGCATCTCGACCCAAGAAGAACAAGGATCTGCCTTTCAGGTGCTTTGGGCTAGACCTGGCAATGTTCCACTCTATGGTACATTTTTTTCTGGATACGTACCAAGAGAACCATGTAGGAGTGGGGCAGTGCAGTACAGAAGAAAAGTCTCAGGGCACCCTGCTAGGTCACATCAGCATCTTCCCTCCAGGGCAGGATGACATCTGGGGAGGACTCATCCTCCTTGAGCAACCAGAAGTAGGTAGAACACCAGCTGCTGGGAGTGAAGCAAATGGACCAGCTCCCCAAAGGGGGCTTGAGATCATTTTGGTGGGAGGAAAGTACTTCTGTGATAAAGGGTAATAGGTAAAGGGGATGATGGCCTCAGGTCCATGTCCGAGCCCACACCCACATCCTCCATGGAGCAGCTGAGAAGAAAACAGCTGCTCTGAGCAATGCTGAGTAGGCCTGTCCTTCCTGTGCCCTCATCAGCCTCTTGTCACCATCCTGAGACTTCTGGCTCAGTCACACCACACACACACACACACACACACACACACACACGGCCTGGTATCTGAGAAACCTGCCAAAGCTAAGCAGCATCCTCACAGCTGTCACACCACACACACACACACACACACACACACACACACACACACGGCCTGGTATCTGAGAAACCTGCCAAAGCTAAGCAGCATCCTCACAGCTGTCCACCCGCTGCCAGAGTTACTTCCCATGGGCTGGTCCCAAAGCACATGCAGGGGGAAAATGCCCACACTTACTGCCCGCAGAGTATGCTGGGAGATGAGGAAGATGCATTCCAAAAGAGGCCCTTTGTGCTTCAGGGACTCAATGGAATGCAGAACCACCTTTGACTCTGAGGTGAGAAAAGATATCACATCTGTGGGTGTATTAGAGAAAGTGTCCAACATCCACACTTTAAAAGAGGAGAAGGTCACTTGGCTCACGGTTTCAGAGGATTCAGTCCATGATCAACATGGGAACATCATGGTTGAAAGCCGGGGGGGCCAAATCTGCTTAGTTCATAGTAGCCATAAGCAGAGCAGGGGAGCAGCACCAGAGAGAAAGGGGCCAGGCATCAGACATGGACCCTAAGGTCATGGCTCTATGGCCCACTCAGCCACACCCAGAAGTGGGCTTTACTAATGCTCTGAGCAGCACCCAAGCCAACCAAGTTGACCATCAAGTTTAACAGCCACAGTGGGGCCTCACAGGAACCACAGCCACTGCAGCACCTGCATGAAGCAATTCCTGGCATCCTGTCATGAAGCTGTCCAGCACCTTGAAAGAAGTTGTATCCTCCACATTTTATAAGCAGCAGCTATGGCCAGAAGAAGGGTGACTGGGTGGATTCCAGGGACATGCTGGCTCATGGAGATTGGCCTGGCACAACGCATTCCAGATGGGAACAGAAGTCTGAACCTAGACTACTCGGTAAAGAGCAAGCAGCAGCCACAGGATGGAGCAAGAGGAGCAAATGCTTCTTCAGGGTCCGGCAGAGGTGATAAGTGATCTGACAGCTGTCATCACCACAGAGGAAGGCTGCCCACCCACCACCTTGGCATATATGAGCGCTCTTGAGTCCTAGCAAAGTAGGACTCACTTCTCCCTGTGCCTGGATGCCTAAGGCAGCCCCCCTAAAAAGTACAGTGGTTTCTGTCCCAAGCTCTTGAGCCAGGTCTTGGTTGGGTCCCACGGTTTCCCTGCTCATGCACAGGGGTGATGGTGCCTGCTGCACAAGGTTGGGACTGGAGTCAGCAGGTTGGTACATCTGGAAACACATGTAGAGCCCACAAGGCACTCTTGGTACACACCCGCCCTTGCCAATCCCTTCTTGGGGTCCAGTGCCCCTACCCCTCACCCTCGGATTTGCTCCTTTTCAAAGAAAATTTGGGAGTGTCTAAGCCTCGTGTACATACACAGCGAGGCGCAGAAATCAGAAATGAAATGCAGCTACTGAGAAATGAGTGAAGACGCAAAGCTCAGACTCAGTCTCCCTGAACTCACCTTCCCAGGCGTACTTGGTCATCTTCCAAGAACTGTCGCTTGTAGGAACTTGGAGAAAGCTAGAGCTTTGGCGTCAGATTTTCCTGGCTGTGGCCTCGCTTTGCCCCTTCCCAGGAAGTGTGGATGCTCCAGCATCTGCCCTTACCAGCTTTTTCCAGCATGAAGATGGTCAGACCTGGCTGGAGGGGTCACCAAGAAGGAAGGAGGGGAGGCTGGGCAGCCCTTCCAACAGGGCGGGTCAGTGGAGAGGCGATAGTGCTGTGGCTATTGACTTGAGATATGAACTTACCTGCTAGAAGAAGAACTCAAAGACTCCACGAGAATACCTGGGGCTGTTTTGCAGGCCTATGTGATAGACCAACCTGGATGGACTCAGCCAAAGCAAGCGTTCTCGGTGGTGAAGGGCACTGATTTGGGTAAATCCTAATCCAGGAAACCCTTACATGGGAATCAGCACTGAGACTGGGTTTCGGGGGACAGAAGCACGCGTGGCTTTTCATCTCTCAGCTTTTGGAAGAATAGCAGTGTTGAGGGTCACCTGGCATGAGCACACTTGGCAAGGACCCATGGGCGCCCGGAGAGCCTAGACTGCAGATCCCCTGATACCTACATGGAGCCACAGTGGTCAGCCTGCCCTGCAGTGGTCACTTGTCCCTGCAGCTGGTGCCCAAGGGCCCCGCAGAGGGAAGGTGTGCCTGCCGAGAGCCAGTACTGCTTAGCCACCTGTCAGTTTTTCTCTTCCAAACCACAACTGGGATCTCAGTCTTTCCTGGGAGCCCACACACAGTACCCAGTCATCTGCACCCCAGATGCTGCTGGTCTGAGATTGTTTCCTCAGGACCCTTGCTTTCGACACTGCCTTGCTTTCCGCACTGTGTGGCAGCTGGAGGGCCCAGAAACCTAAGCTTCAGGCTGCCTCTGAGCTCTTTATAAAGTGTTTGGAAAAGAAAACCCTCACCAGGGAGTTCACAGAACCTCCCTACACTAAGATGTAACAGTAAACAATTCCTAACTGCGAGCTTTCAAATCACCTCCTCACAGACTTCATTATGTCCTTTTCCTAAATTAAATTAAGCACAGTATAACACTTGCTTAGACTCTCTTGGCTGAAAAAAAGTATTCACCAAATGCAGAGTTTCCAAAATGATCTGCCCAAGAGCCAGGAGCTGCAAGTATGATGGACACATCATCTTTCTGATGAAAATTAATAACTTCTTGAGGAACTGTTGTAAGTGTTCCTCCCTCCCAAAAAGTTTGGCTCTGTGCAGCCCTGGACCGTGTTCACCAGATGTTCTTTCACGTGGATCTTCTCCTATGAAGAAATTAAAAGTTGACTTTGTAAGAAAAAAATTTTTATGTGTGTGGTCCTGGGAATTCATGCGAGGAGGAGTCCTAATTTGCTCAAACTCAGAATCCTCCTTCCTCAGCCTCCCTAAGTGCTGGGATTACTGGCATGAGCCACTGTGCCCAGCAACCTTTTTATTTGGTGGATTTGAGCTGACAACATAACCATGTGTAGTTTTCATCGTAATTGGGTAAAATGTCAAGAGCACGTGCCTTTTTAATGCATGTTTTTAAAGTAGAAATATCAAGAAGTGTTCTACAAAATATGTATCTCAAAAAAGTAGCATAAAAGCCTGGGGCTGCATATGACTTGGTCTCATAGTTCAGGAGGCACAGACCTGGAGAGACGGAGGAGGCCACACAGTAGCGGGCACCTTCCATCTTCCTTCCCGGCTCAGAGCAGCGACACAGGCCTGTGTTAAGGGGATTAAGTACTTGGCCCCAGGCCAAGTGAGCATCCACATATTAATGCCAGGTATCACATTTCCTCAGACACAAGGTCCCATTCTCCTGGGACCAAAGTCATAGTGGACAGGGCTGTGCTTTTCTCTGTGGGCCTTGGCCATTTCGTAGTCAGCTCATCCTTTGGTGATGCCCCTCTAGAGGTCTCGGGCTTGGCGTGGACACGTGTGTCCTCCACTCGGAACACTCATCTCTGCCAGCTCCGAAGCACATTTCATTTCCGCCATATGTTTGTCATTAAAGGTGTCAGAAAAGATGCTCAGCCTTGGTGGGGGCACCCTGGCTGGGCCTCCAGTTGGGTTCCGGGATGCCGGGAACCTGGAGACTCTCTTCTCTCTGCAGGACATAGGCTCGCGTCCAACCCTCTGTGAGTGCAGGGGCTGAGGAGCACATGCCTTTGAGCCCCTTTACCTGGCTGCATGAGACCAGGATCAGGGTCTCCATGGCCTTAGCAAAAGCCCAGCAGCTGCCCGCTTCCTGGATCCCTCCCTGAGACACTCACTGGTCCATATCTGTCCATCTCTCAGCCCCTTGCCTGCTCCCCCATGGTCCTCATGTGCACCCCTGTCAAAAAGAACCCCACATGGAGAACTGCGTCAGTTCTTTAACCCTTTGCCTGCTGGGATTCCACACAAATAATTGATGACTGATTGGCCCATTAACCTTTAAGGAAAAAAAAAGTTTGACAGCCCGACTTGTGTAATGAGGAGGGATTCCTCGTGAAATCAGTCTGATGGCAGAGATGCCTGCCCCTGAGGAGACAGAATTAGCCCCCCGGGGCCTCGTCTGCATAGAAACTGGACGCAATTAGTGTAATATCTGGTGTTATTAATGTCGTTGGGAATAATTGGGCAGGTTGGTTTCGACAGGTTCATGGTGCTAAAATACTATTATAGTGGACCTTTCCACAGCCAACTGTTAAACTCAGAAAATTGTTTGAGTCCCTGTGAGCCCAATCACAAGACTTTATTAAACAGCCGAGCACCACAATGTCGTACCAAGGAACAACCCACCAACTGGCACTTCCAGCTTGGGGTAGGGTGGTGCTTTGACTTTTCATAACGGGGATACATTTGGCTGTTTGTGTGTATCTCAAACCAAGAGCACACTTCTCATATAAATGCCATCAGGAACGTCTACCACCCAGGTTCTGTTTTTACAGTGACTTATATAAAATCCACTGCAGTTGTCACTAATGCTTGGTTTGGATCAGTGAAGTGACACCACTCGCAACAAGACATAGGAACCAAGCATTCTCTTGGTTGAAGCAGTTGTTCTTTGCGGCGTCCACGAGGGTGACAGTAACATTATGCTCCGCTGTGTTCCTGACCGATTGGCCTCACACTGCCAACTGTGGCCGCTGTCATTTTTTATCTAGTCGCTCATAGTTCAAACATCATCCCAGTGTCACTTCATAACATGATATAGTCCTTCTGGGCCATCAGTGTGCTGAATCAAGATATGTCACCTGACAAAACTTCTTTGAACATTAGGAGGAATGTGGGTCCAAAGATCTGTTTGCTGTTTACTCAGTGAGTGCACCGTCACTCTTGTGCTGTGGGAGTGCAAATGTGGATCGAACCAGCGCTACCTGAGCTGCAGACTGGTAAGGTGAGCAGAGTGTCACCTGGGTGGCACCTGCCAGTGTGAATCTTTCGCTGTTGACTTAGTTAGGACTGGCTTTAAAAGGGATAGAAGCCCACCTAAAGGGGCAAGTAGATCACACACATAACCAGCCATAGGGCAGGCAGATCTGGCTGTGGGACACCTCCCCCAGGCCTGCAGGTGTCAGGCTTCCTGCACTTCCCATCCCTGCCTTTCTGCTGCAAGTTGGCAGGATCCTTAGCTGTCCACAGGTAGATGCCTGAAAGCAGAAGGTGCAAAGGCACCTGTGCTTGTGAGCTGAGTAACTAGGGAAGGGGCTGTGTAGCCCCAAGCCTAAAACCCCCTGCTTGGACTGATGGGAGCATACACAAAGGACCGGCCATCCTGCCCGTACTGCCCAGTCACTGGCTAGGGAGCCAGGCACCCACAAAGGAGACCTCAGCAGAGTGCCCCACTCTGACCAGAGCATCCATGTGCCACATCACAGAAGCCAGGATGACCCCAGGGGAGGCACATTACAATAGCCAGTCACACACCCTGCATTCGCCAGCCTGTGGGATCATGCCCCCTGACATGAGTTCCAAAGAAATAGCACACTAGGGACAAGCTGGTCAGAGACTTGCAACGAAGCTAGTTTTTGAATGTCTAACATTTTCCTTTCCCTGTGTCGAGAGTGAGAAGGAGCAGAACCCCACAGAGGCTCTCCCACACCCCACTGGCCACCCTAGCAGAGCTCCTTTCTGAGTGGCCATTTGTTTTTTTTAAAAAGGGAGAAAGACGACTATGTAGCACCTGAAGACTGGAAAATAATCAAAAGGAAAAGCCTCCAGAGCCCTGGTACTGCTCGTGCCAAGCGCAGTGGCCCTGTTCCTTGCCTTCACTGTTCAGTGGCGTAGATCCTCTCCAAGAGGCAGATTATCCTTGGTGGAAGTTGTATGCAGTGGGACTGAACGTGCAGTTGCTTTGTGATTCTTGTTTTCTAGATCTTGGGAGGCAGAGAAAAACCATATGGCCAATATCTTTTAGTTCTCAAAACACTGGATATTTACATTTGACCCTCCCTCAAAAAAAGACATAAAGACTGTGTTCTGGAATCACTAGTCCCCCTTGTGGACACTGGTGCAGAGTGGACTTCCGTATGGCTCTGTGTTTAGATTTTCAGCCTTACTCAGGGAGCAGGGTGTCCCAGCTCTCTGAGAGGTGTTGCTGGACCCCACAGGGACAGCACAGAGGGGACCACTGCTGTCTGTGCAGGACTGGTGTCTTAGCTACTTTTCTCCTTGCTGAAGCAAAATACCTGAGGGAGGAAAGGTTTATTTAGCTCATGGTTTGTGGAGGTTTCAGTCCATGATCAGCTGGCTCTGGGACAGGGTGGCATATGGCACAGGGGCAGCTGTTCATGGTGGCAAAAGACACCAACAGCAACAACAGAGAAAGACAGACCCCTTTCCACCCCTTATATTATATCCTGCCCACCAGGACTAGCACAGTACCAAGCCATTCACTGGACTGATCCAGCAAATCACCCACCCTTAATCCCAGCATTGCACTACAAATCAATCACACACTGTACATTCAGCCACCTCCGGAAAAACTGACCGCATGAGGGTTTACAGGGTCCATCTAGACACAAAATGTAACAGCTAGGCCAATCCATTCTGTTAAAAGTCCCCAAAGAACTGTTCATCAGTGTTTTAGTCATGGTGTTCAGATCTGCCCTGTGACCGCAGGGCTTTTGCGCCTGCTTCGTACACACCCCACACCTGCCCCACACAGTGAGCACAGTGACTACCGCACCTGCTGTCCTGGCGCACGTCACCCCAGGGCGCTGCAGCTGTGGGTTGTGCGTCACTGCCGTCCTCGTCTGTACCTTCATTATTTCTCTAATTTTGTTTTTTCTAGCTGTACAGTTGTCCCAGGAGCCCCCCTCAGAAAGGAAGTGGTCTCAAAGGAGATAGGCCCAGGGCAGCATTGTCGGCTCTTCTCTGGGGTGTGCAGCGGAGTCGTGCTCTGTAGGGTCACCCGGGGCCTGTTACTCACCTGCTGACCTCTCCTTGTGGGCTGGCGGCCTTCAGCTGGGGTGGAGGGGGTCCCGCATCCATTGGCCCTTTTCCTCCCTGGAGCCTTTCGTGTCTCTTTGTGCAGTTCAGGACCTTTATCTACAGTGCTGGAGACCAGAAGTATTTCAGATTTTGTAGTTTTTTGGATTTTGAAATATTTGCATGGACTTCAGTGGTTGAGCATCTGAACTGCCCTAAAGCTCAAGTTTCAGATTTCAGAGCATTTCAGATTTGGGGTTTTCGGATTAGGGCTGTTCAACCTTTCGTTAGCCACAGTGGTCCACCTGTGGAGCCTCTGTTATGTCCTCCATCCTGGGTGACTCCTGGGCCCCAAGCAGGTGCAGACAGAATTTGAGACTATTTGGGTGCCCCTGGCATCCTGGCAGTGTTGCACTGTGGACTAACTCACTTCGAGCTTTGCTACCCACCCAAAATTCTACCCTTTGTAAGTTGGATAACAGACCCCACCCAAGTGTCTTCATCCAAAACACTGAGAAGAGTGTTGAACGAGGTAGGAGGCAGAAGTCCCACGGAGGGCACTGCCAGCCTCCTTGGTGACAGTCCCTAGGACCCTGCCACTGGAATGTCTCAGTGAGTTGTTCATCCCGCGGCTCAGCCCCCACCCCTTCATTGACCCCAACAGTGGCCACCTGCACATATAAGTGCGCATTCAAGGTGTTGGAGCATCTGGAGCTGGGGATATAGCTCAGTGGAATAAGCGCCTGCCTAGCAAGCGCAGGGTCCTGAGTTCGATCCCCAGTACCGCAAAAAAAAAAAAGATGTTGGAGCATCACAAAAGACCGAGGAGGCAGAGACTGCGAGGTGGTGGTTCCTGCCGGCAGTGTCGGGGCAATGAGAGAAAACCAACCACAGGGTGGCCCTGGCCGGCCATTCGTCTGTGACCTGAGAAAGCGAGGTTTCCCTAGGATGGGCAGCTAGGAACTGGGAACCGGAATGCAAAGAAGGCTTCAGGGCTACATGCAGACAGAGAAAGGAGGCGCCTGTGGCGGACAGAGCAAGAGAGGCAGCTGGCTGCCTGTAGGGCGGGTGTCACAGACAGAGGTCCATCCCTAAGAGGGGCCGTCCAGTTTGCAGTACAGTGAGGAAGTCATTGCTGAACCCAGGTCCCCAGGAAGGTACAGGGGTCCCAGTCAAGGAAGCAGGAGGTATAGGGGAGGAAATGAACCAGAAACTGCAAGGAGAGACAGAAATGTTTAGTGATGTGGAAGAGACTGGAAAGGAAACTGGTGCCTAGAGTCCCCCGAAGAAGAACAGTGGTGCAAGAGGTCTTTAAGGCGATCCGGGCAGCAGGATAGGACAGGTACTGCGGGGAGTGTGTTCAGACACTTGCCAGAAATAGATTCTGAGGTTCCAGTGAACATGTGGCTCTGTTCCCTGAGTAAATTTTGCATGCACAGGTGCATTTTGTTTACATAATTAATGGGGCAAAGCGAACCGGTACTTTAGCAGTTTCATCTGAAAGTTTGGTCTTTGCATGAAGTATTGAGAGCATTAATGGTGGAAGCAGCCACTGCTGTAGCGTGAGACAAACAACACAGAAGTTCCATGGCATCTCACCAGCTCTACGCTGTCCTCATCGCGTGGTGTTGCGTGCGTGCGTGCCTGCGTGCGTGCGTGTGTGTGTCTGTCTGGCGTTCTGTCTCCTGCCCCTACACCCATCCTGGCACCCGAAGCACAGTGGGGAAGGGAGCTGGGAGCCAGGGCCCACGCGCTGCACCCGTATCGAGCAAGCCCAGGTCTGTGCCTCCAGATCCAGGGAGTGGAGCTCCTGCTTCTGGTGAGAAACTCAAAAGCTTTGTGGCAGATCAGCGTGCAGACATCTAACTGGGAAGCTAATGGTTGTAATTTTTCCACATGACAACCCAATAAATCCTGATCACAAGGAGCTTTTATGTGAGCATTTGAATTTCACAGATTTAAGAAGATGCCAGGCTGTCGAGTAGCTCTCCTAATGAGCAATTGCCACACTCCACCCATGAATTACCAAGTTTTCCTTATGGCCTGTGAATTATGTGGTTCTTTACTCACCCCACCCGTCAGTTCACTGGGAGAGTTTTGCATAAAATACATGAATTGGGGGTGCTGTGGCACAAGGATCTATGTGGAAAAGATTGTAATTCATACTGTATGACATAAAAGCCAATAGATCAAGAGGCCACGCTTTTAAAAACCCACAGATGTGGGGGCTCAGCCAGTAATTGCAAAGTGTAATTGCAGGTCAGCCATGGAGAAACCTGTGTGGAAGTCACAGTGAGTTTTTCACTCTCTGAACTCTCGTCACTAGGTCTACAGACATCAGGAGCCTAAGGGGCCGAGAGAGCAGGGAAACTCGAATGTGTTGCCTAAGGGAGCCAAGAACTTCCCAAGTCTCCTGCCTCCTGCTGAGCCTAGCCCCTCTCCACCACTGGTAGGGGATCAGAAAGCTCAGCCCCTGGAGCCCAGGCCCGACCCCACCCGCTCTAGCCCTTGCCCTTGCTGCAGCAGCTTTTAACCTTTGCGAGGCAGGGGCCCTGGACCAGGAGCAGTGTCTTGGCTCCAAGAAGGTGGCTATGTGTTGTCTCCGAAGATTCAAGGGAATAAGGAAGGAGTGGCTGCTATGGCTTTGAGACAGGAAGCGTGGGGTGGCATCAGGTCCCGACTGAATCCAAGAGGCTGAGGAGCCAGGCTTGGCCGTGTCGAGAGGCGCCATAGGCAGCTAGATGGCTGGAATTGCTAATAACTGCTCGCCAGGTGGTTGTCATGCCACTTCTGAGACCTGCTACCTACGATTGAGTGCCAGTGAGACCTGGCACCTAGAAGCCGTTTCAGGTTTCCTGCGGGCTGGTTGTCACTAATCCCATTCTCTGCTTGCAGGGCTTGGGCTGGGCTGGCGATGGCGGTAAATAGCCGAGTCCTCGTGAAAGGGCTCCTCTGGGCCAAGCTGGTGATCTCACTGGTAAAAGCAGTCCACGTGTCACGGGTGCGCAAAGCCAGCCTCAGGTGTGGAAAACCTGTCCAGGCTCTCATTCAGGCACACAGTGGTATAGGATGTGAGCACAGCCCCTTCCTCCCCAACCCAGCCAGGGGCTCCTCCGGTGCCTGCGACTCTCCATTGAGGCCCTTCTGCGTCACCTGGAATTCCACTCTCCCGGTCTGAAGACAACAGCAATTAAAGTTTCTCTCACCCTGCCAGGTCCTCAGCCTTCCAGCCTTCCTTTACCGGGGTCCATCTGGACGTACACCCAGGGTTCAATAGAAATTCAAACTACACCCCAAGATCAGCAGTACTGACTTCCCTTTCCTCCCGCAGGTACGGATGTCAGCAGTAAGTCACAAACTTATTCCCCAAGTTGCTTGGTGTGTACCCGACGCAGACACGCTAACACGGCCCGCTGGCTTCCACTCTTCCCTGTCCCCTGAGCACTGATTGAAACCCAGCTAAGCCCGCTGGCTTTAGGAAGCGAGTCTTGAGTGTGTGGAGGTGTGCAGATTCAGATCTCTGCTGCCATCGTGGTCCGGTCCTGTGTGTGCCGCTGCCCCCTGCAGGTGCCATTGAACCCAGAGGCACTTTTGTGACAGAGGACTGGCAGAGGCGCTGCTGCTGCTGCATGAAAGTAAACTCTTCATCCCCACCACTCTGTTTCAGAACAAGAAGAAAACTTTGAGTTTATCATTGTGTCCCTCACTGGCCAGACGTGGCACTTTGAAGCCACCACGTATGAAGAGCGAGATGCGTGGGTCCAAGCCGTTGAGAGCCAGATCCTCGCCAGCCTGCAGTCCTGCGAGAGCAGCAAGAATAAGGTAAGGCCCACAGCAGGCTGTGCCTCAAAATCAAGGCCACTGATCGTTAAAGGAAAACGAAGGCCCAGAGTGATTCCCCAGGGAGGACAAAGCATCAGGTGACGTGCACAGATGATAGGACCAGGCATTCTCTGTGAGTAGAAAACTCAGTAATTGAAAAGATCAGAGCACTCTGTCTTTCTTCATCATGCAGCACGTTTTGGGATCCGTGCTTGACCACACTGCATGGCGGGATGTCCAGTGTGGAGTCTTCATCAGCTGAATCCCAGAGAGTTGGCACTGACCCGTCAGTGCAGGTGGTGGACGTAGGGCTGCTGTGTCCGCGTTCACTTTTGTTGTTGTTGTTTGGGGCAGAATAAATCAGAAAACAGATGCAGACTGAAAAGATATGCAGTTGTATTTTCATAAATGGGTGCAAAGCCCAAGCCAACTTGGAAAAGCCATACTTGTTAGGAAATAGACATGGAAGGGGTCTGAGAGAGAGCAGCTTATAGGGAGTTTGGGCAAAGTAGAATTTTTGTGTTCTAAGTTGTTAATAAAGCTGATGTGTGTGCTATTCGGTAACTAAAGGTAATTGTTTTATAGTTATTTAACAAAAATTTATATATCTACATATGTACATATATGTGTATATATATGCCTATATTTTCTAGGCTACTGCTTACTTAGTGATTGATAGTCCTATTGAAGTTATTTACAATTCCTTCACTTTTACTGTTTTAATGCTTGAATGTTTTTAAGCCCTTTACTGGGACATTGTAGTCTCTCGGGGACCATTTTGAGCTTTGCAAACTGATCAACTAGAAACGGAGAAAGAGACATTGCCCACCACCCTGCAATTGTTTGTAACCATTGAAAGAAATTTCTGCTGCTGGTGATTCATGGTCAGCTTTATCATTAAGAAGGGAGTCTGTCTTTCAGAAAGATAGGGTATCTTATTTTATTACCGTCTTTAACCAGGGTAAACCAGACCGTCAGTATTATAATGTGGTTTGCATCCCTTTTGGAAGATGCATTACACACAACCACTATCTTATTCTGAGCCACATCCACATGTGGCCACACCATTGCTCCATAAGGGAACACAGGAAGCTTTTGATCGCTTTGTCATTGCGGAGCTGCAAAACCTCGTGCACCAAGCACAGGGACCTAGCATTGGAGCAGGAGGAGGATGTGTGACAGTAGACACTTAAGAGTTGACAAAGAGAGGCAGATGGACCAGCCATGGAAGTTATATAGCCACAAAGAAAGAACCTGGCAGACAGTTCGCTGTTCCATAGCAAGTCACTAATTGGTTTGCATCCAAGAGTCTGATGTGAAATGGTTGAATTCATAAAGAGCTCTTACTCAAAAAATCAAGTTTATTCTATGAATCTCCCTAAAATTGATCAAGTTTTGCATGAAATGTAGTATTAAAAAAAATTTAACGAATCAGCCTTTAAAACCACATATGTCCTTTTTACTTAACCCCTCCCCTTCCAGTTTACCCCTAGAAAATAATCATGAAGGTATGAGAAGATGGAGTCGTAAGCATAGGTTTTACAGCATTAAACAGATAGCATTAGGCTAAAAGTAAAAAGGAAGATTCCAAAGCAACAGATACTGTGTGGAATCTCTTAAGAGTACACACCTGAATACAGAAAGCTCGTAGGCACGGATATCATAGTGTTAGTTCCTGAGAATGCTCTAAGCCATGTCCTTCCCCCTCTAGGCACCTGCTACACTCACTGCAGTGAGCATGCATTTTTAAAATCCCTTCCAAAGAGAACCAAAAAGTGTAAGTTTTAAGAGTAAATTCCCCCCAATGCACTCACTTTCTTCTCTGCCCTGACTCAGGTTAGTGACTTCGTTACTGTCACCACCAAGAAATCATCAAGTGGCCAGTGGATCTCCCAGCCAGTGGTGGGAGGGCATGCTGATGGGGAACCGTGCGGTTGTGTCCTCTGGTGCTGATTAAGCCCTGGCCAGTTGGCTTATAAGCAGATTTTTTTTTTCCTCAATTCTTTAATCTTCATTCTAAGAGCAGAGGAAGTACATTAACCAGTCAGCTTCTCCAGGCAGCTGAGGTCACACAATGAGGGACTTTGCTTTCTGTGTCTGATGGGCAGAGAGATCTCAGCTGATACATCCTGGTGTGTGACGTTTGCCCCTCAGCCACACTCTTCCCTGACTCTATCCAGAGAAGAACAATTGCTTAAAACCTGCCCTTATCCCATCCACGTTCACCATGTCTGCTGTTCTTCCCTGGCATGATCAGAAGAGGGGTTCATTCCCGCTGGGCTGCTCACGCATTGCCCTGTCTCCTTCCCTGTCTCCCCCAGTCCAGGCTGACGAGCCAGAGCGAGGCCATGGCCCTGCAGTCCATCCGGAACATCCGTGGGAACTCCCACTGCGTGGACTGTGACACCCAGAGTAAGTACCGGACGCAGCATGGACCCGCCTGTCACACGTGGCAGAGTTTAAATATTTGTTTGGGTTTTACTTTAACACAATGCCCTCACACAACCTGCTGGAAGAGGTGTGTATTTGACCCTCGCGAGTGCTCTCTGAGTCTCGCTTATGCCTGGGCATCAGATGGGCTCTGCCTGGTGCCCGCATCTTCTGTCATATCTGGGAAGTGGAAGTGACCTGTGCTTAATCAGGGACCATGTGTTTGATTTCCCTTATGTAGAGTGCAGTTGGCTTATTCCTGCCCAGAGGTTTCTGTGTTTTTGTTGTTATTACTGTTGTTCTTTAATTTCAAAATAGTGTTCTGAGTTTTGCCACCAAATGACTTTTTTAGTTTAAATTTGCTATGCCCTAAAGGATTTGATTGAACCAATAGAATATGAATCATTGCTTCACGCTTTAGAGTAACCCGATCTCATGTTGTACGTTCTGTTGTGCCAGAGTAACGTTCCCTTTGAGAGAATCACTTAGCTGTTTGTACAGACATTCCTTGTTTAACAACTGAGTTCAGTTCCTACAACCAGGTCGTTAGCTGAATTGTTTACTGAATGAAGGGTTATACTGTATAGAGTATGTACATTACAACATTCAGAACAAAGGAATGACCAAGGGAAACTCCAGCTTGATGACTTAGCTTTTATTTGTATAACTCTTACATGCAGTACTATAACATATAACAACATAAAACTAGAGTTCTGTACAGTACAGTAAGCAAAAATTACAGTACTGCATAAACAAGAGGTACTATACCAAAAAAAAGACATTGAGGTTCTGTAAACAAGTCGTATAGAACTATACAAAAAAAAAAAAAAAAAAAAAAAAAGATGGGTTGTAAGTCTGAGTGGCAGTTCATGAGTCCAAGCAGTTATTAGCCAGGTAGGTCATTAAATGAGGAATATCTATATTATTGAGGGTAGCAACTGACTTTTCATTCTTTAAATCCCAGCCCTGAGAAGTCACATTCAGTGAATTGTGTCCATTCTGATTTTTTGGAGTTTTGAGGGGAGGGAAATCCAGCTGAAATAAGTCCCAGCACCAGGCTAGGTGCTGCTTGACCTGGGTGGGCATGGCCATCCCCAAGCTCAGGAGCACATGGCCAGCGCCATGGAGAATGCCCAGTCAGTCACTCCCTGCAAACTTCCTGCAGGAGCTGGCGTTTGGGCAGAGCCCTCAGTCCCTGGGTGTGTTCAGGGAAAGAGTGGCCATGCAGGCTGCACCAGGGTTCGAGATGGGTTGGGGTGTCAAAGCCAGATATTTAAGGCTTTCTTCTTCGTTGTCAGCAGAGGAAAGTAGGGTGTCAGAGCAGGAAGAGGTGGGTCCTAAGCTGAACTGGGCAGACTGACCCAGCTGTCCATTTCCAGTAGGCTGGGAGAAAACACAGCGAGGAGGAGGCTGCCTGGGATGGGATGTGGTCACCTCCACAGGACGACCAGAGCACTAACCCAGGTCACTCCATACAGAAGGGAAGGGTGGAGCCATCCCTGAGGGTCCACAGATCGGCAGGTCTGGGAAGGGGACACCCGGTCTGCCTCGCTGCTGTCTTCTGTGCTCGACCTTGGAGCCCTGGCCAGTGCTGCTTTCTCCCACGTCACCTGAAGGTGCCAGGCGTCCTGACGTCTGGGGTCCTGTCCTTTTCCTCTTTGTGGACCCCATGGCTGTGCACTGGAAGGGTCTGGTACCCACCACCTCCAGGAAGTCCAGCAGAACATGTAGTGGAAGCCCGACCTGCCTGTTAGTTCTCTGCTTGCCCTGCAGAGAGAAGCATTATTGTCCAAAATCCTCAGGGCTTTGCCCCTGCGTCCCCTCTCGAAGAGGCCGTCCCTGACCACCGTGTTTATTTATATAGATTTTGCAGTGCTGGGGGTGGAACCTAGGGCCTCGTGCATGCTCACGCTCGACCAGTGCTCCACCACGAGCCTCTCAGCAGCCTGCCAGGGCCAGGTTCCCATTGCTCCCTGGGACTCACACAGTCCTCCTGCCTTCTCATGTCTCATGTGGCGTTCTCATCTGTCCCATGTTGATCTGCTCCACAGAACCCCCATGCCATATTGCTGAGGACTTATTTCTTCCTCCTCACCACTCTGTCCCTAGAAGCAGCCACATTGCCTTGCATGACTATGAGAAGGAACAAATTCATTACAGCCAACATCTAGTGGCACCATGCTTCCCATATGACAGTCACTGCTAAGCACCTCATAGCTTTTAGTCTTTGTAACAACCCCCAGGGATGGGGATTATCATCCTCCCCTCTTGGGATGGAGCTGAGGTCCTGACAGTGAAAGGAGCTTGCACAGGGCAGACCCAGGCAGAACAACCTGGTCCAGGAGGTGAGACCTTGTTCAGGAGGAAACTCTGGGAAATGCGGAGAAAGGTCCTAAGGGCTGCTGATCAAAATAGATGGGCATTCAGCAGAGTGCAGAGGGAGGGGCTGGTCCAGCCTGCGCGAGGGTGAGGGCTAGGGAGAGATGGCTCACGGGACCCTGGGACACAGCCATGTGGTAGATGGTGGCTTTAGCTGCCAGGTCTCAGTGGACCATGGAGATAAAGGCTGCACTCCAGAGGACAGAGGTCGCATGGATAAAAGCAGGGCTGGGAAGGGAAGAGACAGACAAAAGTGATGGTGCACGCCGCCTTCTCTGTAACACCCCGCAGGGACAGCCTGACCTCCGCCACATGAGCTCCGCAACTGGCCCCTGCCCCTGAGCGTTTCCTCTTTAGACTCTTTTTTTTGGCATGAAGTCTCTGCATTTCTTCGTTCTATTTCATTGTGTTGTTAGTCTGAGCCCAGGTTTCCCCTTTCCAGCCAGAATGTCTCTGAGGGCACAGACCCCTTCTCTCCCGCCCACTCCGTGGTATCTGCCAGCCACTTGCTGCAAGTACACTCTGGGTTCTGAAGAAGTGGCTGGCTGCTTTGATCCCTGCATGTAGGGTCATTCCTGGCCATTGTGCAGCAGGGACATCTCCCCAGGGAGTCAGATATGACACCAGCCACCTGGTTTTCTGCCGCCTCTTACAGTGACCCTGGAGTGAGTGGTGACTGTCCCTAGATGAGCTAAGCCGTGCTTACTTCTGTCATTGGCGAAAGCCATCTACCATCAGAGTCCACCCCATGTTGCACATCAGCTGTAACTCATTGTAGTATAGAGCCAGCCTGGCCTGAGCTCCTGGTCTCCTGAGGATGTCGGCCAGTTCCAAGCACTGACAGGTCGCTGCCTCTGCACTGGGTCATTGTCCTTGGAGCAGTACTGCAGGATAGAATATACTCCCATCATGTTGCAGACCTCCAAGATGGAGCTGGCCAGAACCAAAACGTAGGACGCTGTCCCCACATGGCCACCGTGAACCATGGTGCTCTGTGGGTTGTAGCTGTGGTCCCCTTGAATGAAATCCCTCACATCGCGTTTTCTCATCACCTCAGAAATCTGCACATGCTCCCATCACAGGCTTGAGGAAAACCCCACATAGCAGAAATGGTTTTGAGGGAGTCAATGGCTCCAGGAACAACCTTGACCACATTATCAACAGTGGACACCAAGCAGCATGTGATTTTCCATGTGCGCCAGCATCTCCCAGTGGAGGCGGTGTCTGGTCATGCAAAAAGCACCTTTCTGTGTACCAGCGCGCCCAGTTGATTAGACAGGGAGCTCCAAGGCTTCAGTGTAAGCCAGACTTTCTGAAGCTGACACTAACGTGCCCAGTCTTTCTAGAGACCTAAAACCACAGTGAGCTTTTAGCAGGCCAGAGAGGATGTGAAGTCATGTGACCATGGGGAGGGGCTGCTCCCCTGAAGTTTGGCCACTTGGTGGTTTCTCAGATTCCCAGGCCATTGGGAAAGCGTGGAATGGTCTGACTATGTGTGACCCCTCATTATCTTCCCCTAGACCCAAACTGGGCCAGCTTGAACTTGGGGGCCCTCATGTGCATCGAGTGCTCGGGGATCCACCGGAACCTGGGCACCCACCTGTCTCGGGTGCGCTCCCTCGACCTGGACGACTGGCCCATCGAGCTGATTAAGGTGATGTCATCCATCGGGAACGAGCTGGCCAACAGCGTGTGGGAGGAGAGCAGCCAGGGCCGGACAAAACCCTCCTTAGACTCCACAAGGTAGGACCCGGGGGGCACCTAGGCATGGCCAACCTGTGCAGTGCCTACTTGCCAGCATGGAAGCACCCATGTCTGAAGTTGGTCTTGAGCTGCCTGGATGATTCAAACCCCTTAATTTTTTATGTTTGTTTTTAGGCCTTGGGGAACATTCTCCCCCTCTTAGAAACCTATTAAGCTTCTAACCTTATGAATATATTACTTTAATTAATATGTTTCTAATAGGCATAAGCTGTGCTAACCCTAATTACGCGTTTTCAATTCTTTCATTTTGTTGTTCTGGTATCTATGGTAAGCATCTGTTCCCCCTCCCCCAACCACCACCAACAAGTGAGTTTATGGTAAGAAAATGTATTTTATTTTTGAAAATGTGTTTCTAACACATTTAGAAACTCCTCATTAATGTTAATTGTTATCCAGTGTGAAAAAGCACCATTTATTTTGAGGCCATTTAGTTTCTCATTTTTCATGTACAGCTCTCAGAAACCAGTTGTGAGGGCACACACACGTATTTCATGCTGTGAGGTGGCGGTGAAGCAGCACGGCTGGAGAGGGCTGGTTCCTCCCCATGGAGTGCACGCTTCCTCTGTGGGTCTGAAACAGGTGGTGCCCTGTGCTCGGGAACTTGGTGTTTCTCGTCCCGCTTAGGAAGCAGGCGCTGAGGGATTCATCCAGCGGCCTCTGCTCAGGTCTCTGACAAGCCAGAGGGAGAGGAGATGATGCCCATCAGGAGCACATGTTAGGTTCCTTTGATTAGTTTTGCTGGTGATCAGACAGAAAGTCCAAATGGTAATCAATCCTTGGTTGAGCTGCAGAAATCGGTTTCCACTGCTAAGCAATAATCACTGGCGAAGAGCAGGTGGCCTTGACTTAACCAGCGCTGCAGAATGAATGACTGTGGGACACCACCTTTGGCTGGTGGAGAGAACGCAGCTGGTGTTTCTCCACCCTGCTCTTCCCACCCACATCTGTGGGAGGGGCAGGAAGTGGATTTGTTAAAAAGATCTTGCTCATTATGAGTTACACTCTACAGTGTAGATGGGAATAACCCTCTTGTAAACCAAAGGAAAGAACTCTTACCCTGATTTGAACATTACCATAGAAATCAGCTAGGTCATCAACTGTAGAACCCTTAAAAATACCAAATCATATTGCAGTGTCAGTTTTTCCATAGAGTATCATGGAGAGAATCACAATGCAAGATGATTGGAAACTAGAGGAAAGTTGGTGTATTGAAATAAGTTTAAAAACCAACTTTATGCAGCTCATAGTTGAGGTTCAAAAGAAACACATATACAATTTTTTTTAATATCAAAAGGGATCTTTTTACCCATGAAAATTGGGAACTATTCAGAGTAGTGAGTATAACTCAGCAGCAGAGCATCAGCCCGGCTCGCTAAGGCCTCAGCTTCAATCCCCAGTACAGGGAGGAAAAAAACAATGAGAATGATTAGAAACAAATACGGGGGTTTAAACTTAGGTGTTCATTTCATCTTTTGGCCATAGTGAACACTCTACAGGCTTTTTATGGTTTCAGTTTGCATATTTAAGTTCTTGACTTTGTAAATTTTGGTTCCATCTAGAGTTGTGTATGTCATCTGTGCACATTTCCGAAGTGTTCTGGAGTCTCCTCACTCACACACGGGGCGGGTGCTGTTGGGTCTCTTTCCTCTGGGGTCATGCTGGCTTCTGCATTCAGCTGCTGTTCCCCTTGCACAGTGTTTCCAAAGGTAAATTTTGAATTCCTAAATTCCGTCCACCTCCAAGAATAAAGCATGCATGAGAATTGAATGTTTCTTTGGACCTTGAATAATTCCCTCAGGGAGTTTTGCTTTTGATTCAATTTAGCAAATGTTCATTGAGCACTTTCTCACACAAGAGAAAGAATGAATGAAAAGTCTGACTCGGATGTGAGAGGTGGACATTCTTAGGGCCCACAGAGGATGCCTGCGCTTGGTAGAATTGGAGTGGGGGGATTCTTGCACTCAGTGTGCTCTGGGAAGTTCCCCTGGAGAAAAGGCAGCTGAACTGGTTCTCTACAGTATGGCGTGACCTCCAGGGCCGGGGATGGGGTGGAGAGAGAGGTGTGGGAGGTCGGAGTGGTCTGAGCAAAGCTAGGAATGCACTGGACAGACCCAGCCTGAGGACAGGTGTACACATGAGCATTCCTCTCCGCAGGAGGCTGGACTTGCTGGTGCACGAGGAGCGTGATAGGTGAGATCTAAGCCAAGCAAAGGCTTGGGGAGACCTTCAAGCCTGGGTAGCCCCCCACGCTCGGGTGGAGTGTGGGGTCACTGTGTTCCACCTGTTCCCAGGAGGACTGCAGTCAGCTATCTGGGTGGATGGATGGGTCAGAGATAAGACTAGAGGCCACTGTGGTTGTTACGGTTTGTGACTGGATGTCCCCCCCAAAGCCTCATGTAGTCACAGGGGATGGGCTTTTCAGACGTGGCTGAATCTAGAGTTTGTGGTTGATTCGTAGTCCATTGCTGAGCTTAAGGGTGTAAGTAGCTGTCCCCTGCATACAATATAAGGGGCAGAAAAAGTCTTCCCTCTCTCTCCCTCGTGTTGATTTTGCTGTCTTCCACAGCTGTGAACTGTTACCCCTCTGCCCCACACCACCCTGCCTTAGAGCCAACCTATTATGGACTGAAACCTCTACAAACTAAACCCCCCCCAAAGCTAAACAAACCTTTCCCCCTTTAACCTTGGGAGTTGGGGTATTTTGTCTCAGCAATGAGAGGAAAGTAACTAAGACAGTGATCCAGGCGGAACATAAGAGGAATCCTTAGCAACGCTATCCCAAGCAAACAGCAACACATCCTGACAATGCAGGACCAGTGCAAACACACATTGCCTTTACCACCTCCTTCAGTATGGGCCACCATCCCCACGGGGCGTGCCATCCCTGCATGAGAACAAAGATCCGCTCTGGGGCCTGCCTCTCCCAGATGCCCTCTCCACCTCCCCCGGCAGCTCCTTCCTTCTGCAGAGACTGGGATGGTTAGCACGAGCAGCCCAGGGTGTTTTAGGGTGGCCCAAAGGTAATAGCTAAAAGAAAGCTTTTCATCAGTGTTTATGTCTATTCAAGGGAAAGCCAAGTCCACTTCTTCGCAAAGGGACCAGATGTTCTCTCAAGCGGCTCTGGTTGTTTCTGTCGTGTTCAGTAGATTTATTCTGACAGTGGAATAGCATTAGTATGTGCCAGGCTCTCTCCCTCTCTCTTGCTCTCTCTTGCTCGCTCGCTCTCTCTCTCACACACACACACACACTCACTCACTCACTCACTCACTGGAGGACCATGGGGAAGAGGAACACAGCAGATCTTTCTCCAAAGAAACAACCCATCCCCACAAGACCACACATCAGCGTCACCCAGGCCTGCGGGCGGGCGGCCGAGGAGACAGGCACCCAGCACAGCTGGCTGGCCTTCTGCCTGCTGTCCCCGCACCCCCATTAGGGCAGCTCCGGAGAGCTTATAATTGGTTCCAGGGATTCTCAGCTGCTCTGAGAACTGCCGTTCAAACTTGAGCAGCATCGTGATCAATCGAAGCTGACGCGGCTGAAGCACTATTGACTTCCCCCTCCTAAACACGGGATCATTAGTCAAGGAAAGCATCTTTTAATTACTCCCAGGAAAGGGGAAAAAAATCTTTTTGGATGGATTCTGCAGCAGCTGACATTTTTTTCCAGCACATTCGATATTAAATGTATTGTCGCAGGAGGGGAAAGGATGTCCTTCACCCCCTCTGTAATGGGGGTTTAATTTGGAGAAAGAATCACGTTAGAGGAGAGCTCGATGAGACAATTAACTACATCTGGGGTGGAATCAGAATGCCCCTCTCTAATTGCTATTGATACCATTTAAGCACACACTTAAAACATTGATTTTAAGTGGGAATGCTTAAGTGGTGTAGAGGTAGGAAGAGTGGGCAGAATTAACTGGATTTTAGGGTTCAGGAGGGAGTTTCTGTGTTGGACCTGATGGGCTGTGCTGCGGAATGGGACCTGGAACCACCAGGCAGGCAGACAGGGCTCTGGGTTCCAGTGTGAGGACATAGATAACTGTCACCTACAGGGAGGAAGAGGTCTCAGAGCTCCTTGAGGTCCGCTCCAAATGTGACAGTAATAAACTCAGAGGTAGCATTGCAGCAGCCAAGCGAACGTTTCTTGAGCAAATGAATGAGAGGGAGGTGGTCATCCTGTCACACGTGTCAGGTGTCCTTGTCATATCAAGACCTCAGGATTCCTCATGTGTTCATGGAAATGGGGGCACAAGCAAAGCCACTGAGGGCCACTGGGCAGCACCACGACCCTGAGTGGCTCTTTGTGGTCACCCTGCTTCCGCACAGAAGCCCCGTGGGTTGACCATAGCGGAAATCATTTCCTCCCAGGCTCTGGCAGAGCCCTCCTGGCAGAAGCGCCCCCTGCCCGGTACCTGGGCTCCTTGCGCCGTCTTTGTCCCCCACCTCGAAGCATCTGGCCAGGGAGAATCTACAGCGACCTTGCTGTCTGCATTTCCACGCAGGTAGCCTATTTACTCAGTGCTTGGGACCCTGCTGAGGTAGGCTAGGAAATCAAAGCAACCTGGAAGTGCAGAACTCTTTCCGTTTCCATGAAAGAGCTCTTGAGAGAAGCTCTCCAATCACCCATTACCTCTTTGATGCACTCAGAAGGGAACGAGTTGGCTGATTTAGTACACATTCTTTTCCCTTTTTTAGCATCCTTTTTTCCTTTTTTTTTTTTAATATTATTTGTCAGTTCACCTCCCTGCCTAAACTCCCTTCTTGTCCCTAACCTATAAAAAGATGTCACCTTCGGTAGGAAGATGAGGGCCCACATCAGAAACCTGCGTGGGAGAGACTGGCCGCACTTCCAGACGGAAGCAGTGCGCCCGGCGCGGGGAGTGCCGGCTCCTTTTGATCCCACAACACCACTTTCATCTTATTTATGCACATGGAGATATTGATGAAGGGGAAATGTATCCAAACGGAAAATAATTGGATCCCTGCAGCCGACTCTGAGGTATTAAAAGCAGCACCGCTTGGCCGCGTCTTTGTCTTGTTAGGTTTGATCATAAGATCACAATATCATAATCTGAGGCTCAAATTTCTAGCATAAAGATGCACTGTTCCAAATGTGGCCTCGGGGAACATCACTGCCCACGCAACCCCAGGATTGGCTCATCTGATTATTTTTCAACAGTTCTTGGCCCGCCGAGGTCAGTGTTTTGTCTCTTTTGAGTGTTCCTCTATGCTTGACACCTTTTCCTGTTCTCTTTCTTTAAAAAAAAAAAAAAAAAAAAAAAAACAGGGAGGGGGAGAAGTGGAGAAACGGAAAAAAGGACTTTGCCGTGATGACCAGAGTCCATCTGCAGTTGGGTGGCATCTGCTCCCCACATGTCACTTCCCTCATTAACAAGCAATTGAATTAATTAAATGCTACTCAGAACACGCATAACAAGCTACCGGCAGTGTCCAAATTAGCACTGATAATCAAGGATGATTTCCTTTATTATCCTGCTAAGTGGTGTGCAGACTCTGATCTCCCTGTCTGCCCTCATCTATTTACATACCCCCAGCCTCTGCCTTTGGAAGCCGAGGTTATCTTACCTAGTTAATTTGCGGCGATCACCAAGCATGGCGGATGGATGCCCTGCCCCGCCGCCACTCCGGTGCGCCTGCCCCCTCCCCGCCTGCCCTCCCCCAGCCCCAGCCTTTGTATCTCAAGCTCCCTGATAAATTAAAGGCCACCCCTGTGGTCTCTCAAGTGAGTAATAGAGGCAGAAATTTCATTTTGCAACTGGCTGATTTAATGATCCAAAGGGTAATTAATGGCCTGATTATCTTAATGTTAAATATGTCCGGCAGCAATTACTGTGACCTCCCGCTTGTCAAGGTCCGGGCTATGCTCTTCTTTCAATTAAGTTCTCTGGGGCTTAATGGTATGAATAAACTCCTCTGATTCTATCATCCTGGACGCAGAGGGTTCAGGGAGCTGGGGGCTCGTTGGGAGTTTTAATCAGCCTGTCTTCTACTCGGGTGATCAGAGGGAACAGTTCTAACAAGGACAGTTAAACTTTCTTCTTCCCCACATGGACCCCTTCACATGCATGTGCGCTTGCTCTTTGGTGTGCTTTTAGGTTAGTTATTTTACATGTTTATGCCAGCGCTCTGAGGGAGAATTCTGTTTGTGGAGGACACGTCTGTGCTCATGAAGCTCGTCTCTTCCTATATAAATTATCATGTGGCCGCTGCAGTTTTCCTGTTTGACAGGCTTAATTAATTGGCAGGGGCCCCCGAAAATGACAGCGCCACTAATTGCAACTCAAAGTGAATTTCTGTCACTGTGGCATGCCTGTCTGCGGCCGTGGCCCGGCCCCAGCCCCAGAGCAGGGCCAAGCCTCCCGGCTCCCTACACACCCAGACCGGGGCCATGCCCCGCGCCAGCCCACCACGGGTGACAGACTCCGCAGAGGAGCCGTGGCTTCACAGGCACACCATCCACTCGCAGAAGTGACATTAACTGCCAGTCAGGTTTTATACATCTGCAGCTCTGCAAACCCAGCAGCCGCTCACGGACCTGAGCTTTTGCTTAAGATATTTTAGCAAGTTCTTTTCGGCAAGCCGAGTCGGAATCAGGCTGAAAGAGCCGTAACTCACACTGTGGCACCATGACTGGATGGGCCTCGTTAGCACATTGCTAAATATGCTTAAGTTTACTGGAGCTCCGGGCCCAGATCAGAAATACTCTACTATATATATTAAGCCAATTAGGAGAACGTACAAATGAGAAGTCCATTAGCACTGCCCTAAAATAACACCTACAGATGACGGTGACAGCGCATGCAGCGCTTCGCCCGGCCTCGGTCGGGAGCCTGGCGGGATTCGTGCTCAGCGCAGGGCTTTCTGGCGAAGCTGTCCACATAGACCAGCTCTAATTAGAAGAAAGACAGTTTTAAGAAGATTCTCCATCAGGTTAAGTACAATGGTGCCCATTTTTTAAAGGATAACTGTACTTAGGTCTGCCTTTGAACCAGGTGGACCGAAACAGTGTGGTCAGTGTGTGTGCCGCCCGCCATACATGGACCCCGTTATTTATTTGATCCTGCAGGAAAACGACGTGTGCTACCATGGGGCTGCCTTGGGCTGAAAATCCGTACCAGCTACTCTGAGATGTAGCCATGGAGACAGTTGAGGAGTTTGTGGGTTGGTTTTTTTTTTTTTTAAGGTTTTCCATCATCTTTGGCTGGTAAGAGGGCAAGAGAGCAGCACGCAACAGCTGTCACCAGGTGCCTCGGCCGCGGTGGGGGCTGAGTCTGCTGGGAGAGTGCAGGGAGGAGCGGGACAGGAAGAGAAGCCGTTTAGTGCTGAATGACCTGCCATGGGCTGATACGTGCTCTCTGCAACAGCCGCCTCCCTTGTGAGCCCCCAAAAGAAAGCTTTTCTTCTGTGCCATATTCATGCTTTTGCATTAGAAACTCTTCTAAGGAACCTTTGCCTCATCTTCATAATGAAGGGGAAGGAGAAATACAGCCACCCTGCCTGAAGCTCTCAGGCCCCTGTGTGCTTTTCCTTAGCACAAGCCCTCCTGCAACTGTGATGATCCCCGTCTTCCAAATGAGGGGAATACAGGGCTGAGCTTGGCCAGAGTCTCAGAGGCCACTAGAGCCAGGATCGGACTCGTGACGCCCATTCTCAGTTCTCCTGCGCCTGTCCCGTTTCTGCTCCACATCTCAGAGCAGCCCAGCACCTGGAGGAGCTGGGGTCTTCGCAGTGCCCCTGCCTTGGTTTGCAGCACCACCCACAGGTTGGTCGAGTCGGCCATCATATATCTGGGTGTGGATGTTAGTTTAATAATATGACTGCACTGTCTTCCTGGTTACAAAATCTGGCAGCTGCACTGTAGCAGAGCATCAGTCATTGTAGTTTGGGTTCACGTGACAACCCTGAGCTTTTAGGTCCTAGTCCTGAAGGCACCATTCTCTGCCATGGGTGCTGAGCTCAAAAACTTGTACAGAAAACAGTGGTGTGACCCCTGGCTGTCTGGATCAGCTTTCCACATAGAAGGTAAAACTGGTCGTTAGCCGTACTCACTCAATCACAGAGCGTTCTTACTAAAAGAAAATAATACTTACAAAGTTTCCTGGCCTGGGCTGGGGATATAGCTCAGTGGAATAAGCGCTTGCCTAGCAAGCGCAGGGTCCTGAGTTCGATCCCCAGTACCTCAAAAAAAAAGAACAAAGTTTCCTGGCCTCCTTTTTATCTGGAAAGTACAGTCAGCTTTGCGCCTGGGTCCTGTTTGCTACTCATGAGAGAGACAAGTGGCCTGGCCTGGCCCAGGCCGGGGAGTGTGCTGCGTCACAAGAGGCAGCCTGCGCTCCATTTGCTCCACTTCCCGTCAGCGCGGTGGTTCTCTGTAGACCAGCATCACCTAGAAACGCACCAGCCCAAGCCTGTCCAGTCAGCATCCCTGGGGTAGGGCTCTTGGGTTTGTTTGGACCATCAGGTAGTTCTGCAGCACATTAAATTTGGAGAGGTTTTTGTCCACCAAGCAGTTTTGTCCACAACTCTGCCTATGGATTTTCTCTCTGAGCCCAATTCACTGGACCTTATTCCTCACTTCTTAAGCTCATTTCGGTTGGATTGTTTTGTTTTGCTTTTTCCTGTATCTGATCACAGTCTGGCATGGCACATCCAGAATGCTATCCCAACCAGACAGCACCTCTTAGACCGCAGAAGAAAATATACACTATAATCAAGTAGCATTTTCCCTAGGAATGCAGGGTTGGTTCAACACAGAAAACTCAATCAGCATCATATGCCACATTAATATAATAAAGTCAGTAACCAATACGATCATCTCACTGGATGGTAAAGTACACGTGACATGATCTGATGCCCTTCCATGGTGTAAACATTCAGCAAACTAGGAACAAAAGGACAATTCTTGAACCTAATAAAAGACACGAATGAAGACCCCACAGCTAACATTGTACTTAATGGTGAAATAGTATAAGCTTTCCCCTTAGGGGCAGGAACAAAAAGAATGTCTTCACTTCTATTCAGTATTGTACTTCAGGTTCAAACCAGACAATTGGGCGAGACAAAACAGACATTACAGACTCAGAAGGAAGAAGTAAACTATTTGCATTTGCAGGTGACATGTTCTTGGATGTAAAGAACCGTAAGGAACCCATAAGAAGCTACCAATACTAATGAATGAATTTCACAAGGTTGATGGATACAAGATCACAGTATGCATAACTCAGTTTTATTCCAGTATATGAGTAATGAATAACCAAAATAAAGTGAAGGATACAGTTACATTTACAGCACCATCTAAAAGAACAATATACTCACGAATAGGCTTAGCATGTACACACTGGACCGTTCAGTGCTGTGCATGGCAGCACTCCAAAATGGTGTAAACAATGTGCAGCTTCAACATAGTCCCTTTTAAAACAGACACACTGGTCCAGAAATTCGTATGAAAGTACAAGAGATCCTCAAATAGACAAAACAGCCTTAATAAGAAAGTTGGAGGACTGAGCTCTTCTGATTTCAGAACTTAGTACAAAACCACACAATCCAGGAACATGTATCATTGGCATAAGAATGACATACAGATGAGCAAAATTGAACTGACAGTTCAGAAATAAATCCATCCATCTATGGCCAATGGATTTATCAACAAAGATGCCAAGTGTCTTGGTTACTTTTCTCTAGCTGCTGAGACAAAATATCCAACGCCTAAAATGAAGGAAGGAAAGGTTTATTTAGCTTACAGTTTGTGGAGGTTTTAGCCCATACTTGGCTGGTTCTGAGGCAGAGTGGCACATGGCAAAGGGCAAACTGTTCAGGGCAGCAGAGCACAGCAAAAACCACAAGCAAAAGGGAGGAACGGCTGCAAGCAGCCTCCTTTTCTCTCCTACATTGTAAACAGCTTACCCCCACCCAGGGGCCGTGTACCTCTCACACAACCTCCATGCCCTCCTCTTCCACAGGCTCAGGATGTTTACAAAGTAAGCACCCTGGCTTTCTCATGAATCATACAGTTAACCTTTAAAGCTTCCCAAATTAACATAACATCCCACAAGGGTAAGGGCAGATCCTGTTTACCCCAAGATTTACAACTGCTGAGTTACTCAGCTAAACCTCCAGACTCCCCAAGTTGACACAATATATCAACCATAACACCAAGGTAATTTAATGGGGAAGGGACAATCTCAGCAGATGTTTCTAAAAGAACTAGATATCTACATGCAAAACAATGTATATCTCGTGCCCTATACAAAATTGAATCCAAACAGATCGAAAACCTACAGACAAAAACTGAAACTATAAAGCATAAGAGTAAATTTTGTGACCCTAGATTAGGCAACATTTTGTTATTATTCGTTTTCTTGTTCTTTTTTTTTCTGGCACTGGAGATTGAACCCAAGGCCTTTACAATGAATTACAACCCCAGCCTTTTTTTTTTTTTTCCAGACAGATGACTAAGTCACCAAGTTATGCACGCTGGGCTGGAACTTGTAATCTTTCTGCCTCAGCTTCCTAGAGTCCTAGGATTACAGGTGTGTGCCACCAGGCCGAGCTTAGGTAATGACTTCTTGGCCATGATCCCTAAAACGGAAGCAATACATACAAAAAAATAAAGAAATTAGACTTCATTAAAATTTTAAAAATTTAATGTCTCCACTGGACAGTATCAAGAATGTAAAAAGACAAAGATATGATTAAAGAAAATCGTATCTCTGATTCTTAGTATCTGTAACGTATGAAGAATGCTTACAGTTCACTAATAGAAGACAGATAATCCAATTTAAAATGGACAGAGAACTCAAGCAGCTATTCCTCCAAAGATGTGTTAGTAGTCATTAAGCCCATGGAAAGATACCTGACATCATGGCTTACTAGGGAACTGCAGATCATACACACACTGAGACCCCACAGCACACCCTGGGGAGTGACTGTCACCAGTGCTGGGCAGGACACAAACTGGAACCTCAGACATGAAATGGTGTAACCACTTCGGAAAACAGACTATGACTTCCTGGAAAAAAAAAAAAAAAACATATAATCCAGCAGTTCATCTCCTAAGTCCCTATCTAGGAGAAATGAAAACACATATTCACACAAAAATCTGTGCCCAAACAATCATAGCAGCATTATTCATGAAAGACAAAAAGTAAAAACAAACCAAATGTCCATCAGCTGATGATTGGATAAACAAAAGATGGTCTGTCTAGTGGTGAAATATTATTTACCCATAAAAAGGGATTAAGTACATATAGGTGCATGTTACAGCATGGAAGGCCAAACATAAAAGGCTACGTGGGAGGGTCAGTGGGGTATTGGGAGTGTCTGATAAACAGGCTTGAAGTCTCTTGCTGATGAACATGAGCTGGATTTACATGGTTGTCAAGCCAGATCACTGAACTGTGCGCTTTCACAGTGTGGGTTCTATGGTATAGGAATGCTGCCAATTTAAGATGCGAGATAGGAGGAATTTCCAAAGGTGAGAGAGGGGTAGGGGAGCCAGCAAGGGCAAGTGTCCTCCTGTGGCATGGGTACCAGGTGGAGGAGTGGACTCAGAGCTGGGTCCTGAGCAGGCTGTGTGTGCAGGGCAGAGGAGCATGGAGCAGGTGCAGGCAGGGCCCGTATCCGGTGAGTGAGGTGAGCCCGCACCAGTGGTAACTACTCCAGGCAGCAGGGCCCATGGGTCCCTGCCTCGGGGCGCCCACAGAAGCTGGCCCCGTTCTCCCCTCCAATGGCCTGGGGAGCTGGCTGGCATCGCTGCACTTGTGAACGAGGAGCTGGGATCCACCAGGTGTCACAGAAGAGCCTAGGAAGCCATGGCCGGAGGGGCAGGAAGGACCATGAGGCAGAGTCAGACCCTTCCCAGATGGACAGGCCCCCAGCAGCATCCTGGGGCACATCACCCCTCATCAAGGGGTGTGGGAAAAGACAGGCTCCTTGTGCAGTCTCGTTCTCTGGGCCCCTTGGGCAGACAGGAGGCCTCGAAGTGACAGGCAGCGCAAACCACAGGTAGCACCGGCCCCAAGACCCTGACACCCTGGCATGCGCACTGGGGAAGGCGGAAGTTGCACATGGCTGTGCCGAGGCCTTGAAGAAGTCAACCTCGACTGTCCAGTGGTGCCCTCATGGTGATGTCACCAGGCTGCAAAGGTAGACCCTGCAATACCTGTGGGCAAAGCAAGCCACCCCCGGCCACAGAGCCCTGATTCCTTCAAGAAGTCACTGGAGCTCCCTGCAGTGGCAGTGCCATTTTAAAGCTTCAAATAATTAAACATCATTTGTACCCACTCCGAGATTCTCTCCCGCTGGGATCTGGAAGACGAGCACTCTGGAGCGGAGGCATCACTCCTTCTGAGAGACTCCCTCATGTGAAAGGGCCCTCTCCTTTGTGATGACAGGCGGCCACCCCAGAGGACAAGTGTACAATCATGGTGGCAGGCAAGGGCATCTCCAGAGCACACGTGTTGCTGCTGCCCTGGGCATCTCTGTTTCAAATCACAGAAGACACCCCCCAGCCACCCCAACGAGGAGAATCACCTGTAACTGAGCCGTGACTGAGCCAGGCCTGCGCCATTCTGTGCTCCTGTCACCAGAGGACCCTGAGCTGAGGAGCAGAGCTGCAGACGCCACACCTTCCCCCCACCCCCAGCATTCCAGCCTGGGCTGTAACGCCCTGAACAGTTCCACCCAGCAGCGCTGGTGCACAGGAGGAACCTACCGAAAACTAACCCGCACTGTGGAGGGGCTCACTTGGCAGATGGGTGGTGCCCTTCAAATAGACAGTGCCAAGGCCTGAGAGCTGTGGCACAGGTGACCGGGGGAGACTGGTCACCTGTACCTTTCTAAACACCTGAAACAGAAATAAGCAGAGAGGAACTGTAGTGGATGCTCAGTAAATATTTGAGAGACTATTAATTTTCAGTCGTTCCTCCCCCCCAGAAACTGGAGTGAAGCAGGATTGGTGAAAGTGAAATGCTTCTTCCCCCACCCCCCGCAAAGTCCCCGTGGAATATGAGTCTGACGAAGGACTCTGCATCCACAGTAGTGCACACGCCAATACTCAGGGGAAGTGGCTCCGCATTTACCTGCACAGGGTCTCTTCAGACCCACCACGCAGAGTAGTGTTCCTGGGATCACGGAGATAAAAATAGGTTTTGCATTCGGCCCTGGGACTCCAACCTGGTGGGAAAGGCAGGCTTGCTCAGCTACAGTCACAGCAACCATCAGTCACAAGGCTGGTGAGGTGGATACTGCGGCAGAAGCGTTGGTGAAACCCCGCCATCCCCATACTCACAGAAGGACACCGTGCTGTGGGGAAGACAAAAGTGCCAGTTATACAGTTCCCTGCTTTAGAGAAACTTAAGATTGCTTTTAAAAATTATTTGTGATTTTAAAATTTTCATTCCTGCTATGAACAGTCACGTCTGCAGACCATTTTGGTTTGCTTTATTTGTCTTTGACAAGCGTATTTCATATTGACAAAGCATTTGAGAGATTTCTAATCCTCTGGAATTGGCCCTGTTTTCCAAAGAGCTACAAAAGCAGCGTCTTTGCCACGTTGTAAGGTGATGGTTGGGGGCTGGGGGTTTTGCCAACAGTGCTGGCAGAGGCGACATCTCCACCAGCACCAACTAGGGCACTGGTAAATTCTACCTGTACCAGGTCTCTATGTGGAGAAGGGAGTAGACAGGATTAAGACAAAGTTGTGCTGATGGTCAGGAGACGACAGGCCACCAAGACCTGAGAACTGGAGTGCTCCACACAGCTGCCGTGTATGGCTTAGATGTTGTAGTCCTTTTGTGAGTGTTTTTAGTTGTACTAGTTGCTGCTGTGGCTGCCTGGATGTCCTCAGTCATTGTAAAACATTGACCTTTCACAGTCATTGTGACTTTGGGGAAGAGCCGGAAATCACACAGTGCCAGGTCTGGTGAATAAGATGGATGAGGTCACACTGTCGGGTTTTTATGAGCCTGCCTTTCCCTTGGATTGCACGCAGCAGTGACATTCACCATATTCTCTATCACACCCTTGTAAAGACACTTGTGAAAGAGGACTTCCAGAGCTGCTTCAGAAAGTGGCAGGAATGACGGCACAAGTGTGTTTGGAGCGAGGTGGCAGATTCTCCATAGGGTTAATGGCAGTATGTCTTTTGCTATCGTCATGTTTAAAAACTGGAATATTCACTTGGTATCTTGATAGCCCCTTGGATAAGAGATCACATTCAAGCCCATGTGTTCCATGACATGATTCACAATGGCCACTTCTTACCTGGGTGTCAGGTTTAAGACAAAAGAGCTTCCCAGCTAAGGATCCCACCAGCGCTTCAAGTCATGTGACCGCAAGGCAAGGCTCAGCTACAGCAGCAGCCCCTGGCACAGTGAGGAGGGCCAGAAGCCCAAGGCCTCGGCACCTGCTATCTGGGGTCCTGATGAGGGCCCTACTCCTGGTTTTCACGGTGCTCTTACCTGCCAAAGAGAGCCCTGGTGTCTTCCTTCCTGGACCAAGTCCCGAGCTTATGGTCTCATTTAACCTTTATCACCTCCTACAGGCCTGGTCTCCACATAGAGCTACACCGGGGATTAGGGCTGTAAGGTGGATCTGGGGCCCAACCGGTCTGTAACGCTTGCCTTGGCCTCTTCAGCACCGTGTCCTGTGCTACGAGGCCCTGTGCGCTTGGCAGTGATGACATGAAGGTCAGAAGCAGGCTGTGCCACCCCCAAGGTCTGAGGCCAAGGAGTGGTCACTTGAATGTGGGGGCAAGGCTATGCTCACTGTGCGACCTTGAGGGCAGTGTGTGCCTGTCTGGTCCAGCATATCCAGCACCTCTCTCCACCTCCTATAGCCTGTGCCTGTGACTGTGTAGCCCTGTCAGCACCGTCCTGCACGTAGGCTATGGTGGCACCTAGCCTTTCTGAACACCCACAAAATAGATTCCGTGTATTACGTTTAAATAGGGAGGGTCCCCCAAAGACTGGTGTATCAAGGGCTTGGCCCCCAATACAGCAGTGTGTGAAGACGGGGTCTAAAGAAGTAACTGGATCAGAGGCTCTGGCTTCATCGTGGGAGTGATCTACGTGTGGGATCATAACAGTGGCATTGGAAGCTGATGGGAATGAGAGGTGAGGCCAGTTGAAGGGAGTAAGTCTCGGGGTTTGACTTGGGGACTGTATATGGTTGCCAGCTCCCTGATGTCTTGAGTCTCACACCCTGTTTCTTGGCCACCGTGAGGTAAGCAGCTTTTTTTCTTTCTTTCTTTTTTTTGGTCCTTTTGAGACAAGGTCTCGCTATGCAGTTCAGGCTGGCCTTGAGTTCATTTTGTAGCCCAGGCTGGTCTCAAACTCGCAACGATCCTCCTGCCTCAGCCTCCCAAATGCTGGGATTACAGGCGTACACCATCATGCTCTGCCTCACCACAAGCCAGAAATAGTGGAGCCAGCCATGGACTGACTCCTCTGCATTGTGAGCCTAAAGAGCCCTTCCTCCCCAGGAGTGTGTGGGGTTGGGTCACAGGGAGGAAAAGCTGGCTGACAGCATGCCTCGCCCTTTACAAGAGCCCCAGTGCCTAGGCCTCACAGGAACCCTTTTGGAAAGGTGCAGTTTTGTCCCCCTGTCGTTGCTGAGTACACAGAGGTCACTCAGCAGATGAGCGCAGATGTCCTGGGACCCTGAGCCTCAGTGCTTTGCTGTTGGGCCCTGAGGGGTTTGCAATGGGAAGGTCGCCATGGGGCATCGAAAGATAGGACCCGTAGGTGGTAGGATTCGTGGTGACAGAGGTCTGTGTCTTTGTCCTGTGTCTCACCCTCTCCCTGCCCTCCCCTACCCGTGACATGCTGTCATCTTCCAGGTGCTTGGTGACCATGTGGCATCTGAGCACAGTGGGAGAACAGTGGTCAAAAACACTGTAGCTGACATCTTCTTTTGGTATCTTGGGAAAACAGAGCATTTGCTGAGTCCCTGTCTGCTGTGTGAAGTTCTTTTCCCAGGCCCACATTGGCCGTGCCCACCTTCCTCCTAGGTGGGACACTCGGGGCTGGTTGTGGAGGTCTGGGCTGGGATTGGGGCTGCTCCTGGCCGGGGTGGGGCCAGTGAGCACCAGCATGAGGGCAGTGAGGATGGGGCTCTCAGCACCTCCTGGAAACCCTGCAGTGAGGGTTTGTGGTGCTCTCTCTGGTGAGAATAGGTCTTCCCGTGGCAGTGGAAACTGGGTCCATGGCTGCCTGAGAACATGGGGCATGAGCAGAGAGCAAAGGCTGTCAGGGTCAGAAGGCAAGAGGTAAAGCCATGGCCCCTGGGTGTGGGTAAGGGAAGGGGCACATTCTCAAGTCATCCTCAGGTTGAGTAAAAGCCAGACTTTGCCCAGAATCACTTTGTGCCCTCCTTAAAAGCCCTGCTGGGCCTACCACCATGCCTTGCAGTGAGTCACAGTGGTGAAAGGGTCTTGATTCCAAGTGAGGCCCTGCTTTCCCTCCAGCATCTCTAGGCAGCGAGAGCCTCCAGCGCTGCCCTGGTGGCCTGTGCAGACCATGGAGGTCCAGTGCATAGCAGACAACTTCTGCCTCACCTGGCCAGGAGCAGCTACCTGGGGGCTGTGTGCAGCCGTGACCAGGACAGGTGCGGCACGCTCTGATGGCCAGTGGCCTGACCTCTGGCCCTGCCCGCCCTTGCGTGCAAATGCTGATTATGGCGCCTTCCTGGGGGCCGGTTCCTGAGTTCCCGTGTCCCTTCAGACACTGAGGCCGTTGTTCTCACCTGAAACCCACCGAGCATATCAGCTGCGGGAAGGAGCCTCGGGTGAAACCAGGTGCGTCCATCCTAGCAGTCCTCAAAGTGACCCTGGAGCCTGCTGTAGGAAACTCCAAGGGGAGGGGACAGAAAGGGCCCGGCTGCCCAGACCCCAGGCAGGCAGGAGGAGCAGCACCTCCACGGTAACTTCTCCTGGGTCCTTTCCTCACTCTGAAGTCCCCTGCACAAGTTGCCAGCTCAGCTGTGGACACACAACCACCAGCTGCCTCAGGAGCTGCCTGAAAGCCGCCCAGCTGGAGCACAGTCTCAGGGTACCGCCCCAGCGTCCCATTGGGGTTCTGCAATTGCCAGGCTGCGGACTGGTGGCGAATGGCTCACCTCCGCTCAGGGAGCGCCTCCCTCATTCTGAGCTAGGGATGCCAGGTCTTCTGCAGCTCCTCGCACTCCTGTTATTGCCACCGCTTGTTACTTCCTGTTCCTGGGACGCATTTTAGGTCCGAAATACACACAGCCGGAGCGTGTTTTCATCCTGCTGTGAAGCAGCCACCAAACACAAACTACCCTAAGCACTTTGCTCACGCCATCCAGAACCCTTTGCTGGCACACTCTAGTGCCACCCCAGGCACTGGGAAGGGGAAGGGGGTATGGCATGATTGTTGGGAAGGACCCTCACGGGCCAGAGTACCCTAGAAAAGGAAAAGGCACTTTTCATGCACATGTTTACGAGAACATCCTGTTTGCCAGAGCGAGGGTGCGGGGCCCGTGGTTGCTGCAGTGGCCCTTTCCAAACGCCCTTCTGCGGGTCGCTTCCTGGTGAGTTCAAGAAACACCCAATTGGGCCACACATTAAAGGGAAGGCTGAGTACCCCACTGCAGCCCTTACCGCAGTTCACTGGGCCCTTCTTTTACCAGGAGATCCTCCTCCAGTACAAAATGTCAGGTCAGGGGCTGGGGCTATAGCTCAGTGGAATAAGCGCCTGCCTAGCAAAATGTCAGGTCGCTGTGGCTTTTCCCGACTTCTCTTCCAGGGAGACCCAAGAGCAGCTCTAAGGCTGGAGTGGCACTGGTGCACACCCAGCAAGGTGACAGCCACCACCTCTAGCCACTGGGGCCCAGGCTTCCTGAAAGCCCTTCTCCCCATGCTTGGCCTCTCGGTCCTGGGCCATTATCTTCCCAGGGGCACCCAACCCAGGCGTGGCAGGGCCTCGCACTCTGCAAATCCTTGTACTAAAACATGGGCCTCAAGAAGCTGCGGCTTGTCAATCACTGAATAACTCACCTTCTACACAAAGGTCTGAATTCTATCCAGGTGTCATCTGTTCATGTGTTAAGGGAAAAAATCACTAAGGTTTTGTTTTTTTCCTTGCGATGGTAGGGATTAAACCCAGGGCCTTACGTATGCTGGGCAAATGCTCCACCACTAAGGTGCAGCCCTGGCTCTTCTAGCTCTGCCAGCTCTCCTCTCTGCTTCTCTCTGTCCCCCTCTCTCTCCTTTCTTCCCTACTTTCCTCTCCCTCTCTCTTTTTTGAGACAGGGTCTTGCTAAATTGTCCAGGCTAAACTCCAACTTGCAGACTCGCAACCCTCCTGCCTCTCTCCCAGGTAACTGGGATTATGCAGTTCACCACTACACCCAGCTACTAAGCTTTCAAAAGAAGAGAATTTCTAAGAGTCACTTTGGGCAAGTGCAGAAGCCTCTCTTAAATTACAGTGAAGAGACTGGGTGTGGCAGCACATGTCTGCAATCCTAGCACTCGAGAAGCTGAGGCAGGAGGACTTCCTGGAATTTGAAGCCCACCTGAGCTACATAGTGAGACTGCTGTCTCAATAAAAACAAACAAACAAAAAAACTGCTGTGAATGGGCTGGTGGTATAGCTCAGTGGTATAGCATTTGATTTCCTGGATTTGATTGATTACCCAGCCCTACAAAAAAAAATTATAACCAAAAAAATCCAGTGGAAAACACTTGTCACATATAAAAGGCATATTTGCTACAAGTACTAAAGCAAGGGATGAACATCTCTCATCAGTAGCAACAGTAGCACCCAGTCCTGAGCCGACTCCTTGGGAAGAACAGGAATGATGTTTCTGGAAAGACAATTCAATTATTTTCTAAGCGAGTAGTGTGAAATAATATATGTTACTCATGCACTAAATGATGTGGCTAACCCTGAGAGTAGCACATACCCAAAGAGGAGAACGAGGCCATATTTCTTCCTGCTTCTGGGGAGGAAGCATCCTGTCTCAGCTGCAGAGTCCGTCCCACCCTGGCGCATATGCACCAGGTTGGCAGTGGTGAGATTCAGTGGCCTGTGGGGACGGAAAGAGCAGCTGCCCCTGCTAGGTGTCCAGGTCAGCAGCGGGTGCATCTCCAGGGAAGGCAGTGCGGTGCACGTTTGGGCAATGTGGAGTGGCCCCACAGACAGGGTGAGCGCGAGATCTCTGTGGTAATCCAATGGGTGAAGCACAAAAACAAAGAACAGCTGTACCGGCCGGATGTGGGGGCGCACATCTGTAATCTCAGCACTTGGGAAGCTGAGGCAGGAGGATCACCGTGAGTGTGAGGCCAGCCTGGAATACATATCAAGACCCTGTCTAAAAAAAAAAAATGTTGTTTCTTAAAAATAATCTTTAGTGTTGGCCAAGGGTTCCTGGAAATGTGCCTGTCCCCCCTTCCGTTCTCTTCCCACTCCCACTGCTGGTAAGAGTAAAAATGGAGAGCCTTGCTGGAAGAACTTGGCAATGTGTATCAACAGCCTTTTAAATGACACTTTTTTTTTTGGTACCAGGAATTGAACTCACGACCTCATGCTTGCCAGGCAGGCGCTTATACCACTGAGCTACATCCCCAGCAATCACGTGGCTTTGACCCAGCAACTCTTCTCTTAAAATTTATCCTCTAAAATGAAGGAAGCGTGCAGAAATACTTATTTTCAAAACTACTGAATTGCATCACTGTTTATCTGAGCCAAACACTTTAAATGAAACAAAAATCTAAAGTAGGTTATCAAAAGCCATTTAATTTAGTTTATAAATATTATAAATATGTATACAAACTGTGTAATGGTCATATATATATCATAAAATCATACATAATATGTAGGTAAATATATAATCACATGCATTTTATATGGCGTAAGAGTAGACAGTTTTAGGCATGGTTAAAACACGTTGAATGTACAGTATGGAGAGTAACATTTCAGTCAGTGGCCATCACGCCGCTGCCCATGTAGTGTTATGGACAGCTAGTCATGGTACAGTAACTACAAGCATCCTACAAATTAGAAACATCCCAAATTGTTCATTATGACTGTTTCTTGGGCCCAGCATTCTCATTTCATTCTTATTTCTTGCATATCCTTATTTTCTAAATTTTCTGCCATTTAAAATTTTTATTTATAGTTTATGAGAAGCCTGTGAGGTTGAAGCCTTAGAGGACGTCACTGATGTGAGTGGCCTAGCTGTGCCTCTCCCCAAGGCGGGACACTGGTCTCCTCTTTACAGAGCCTGCAGTCCCAGCCTGAGGGCTCCGGGGGTGGGGCATCAGCTGTCGGAGCCCTGTGCTGCTCCCACAGACTCCCCCTCTTCAGCCCTCGGTGTGGCCGTTTCCACGAGGTCCTGATGTCCTTCTGTTGCCCAGGCTGGAGTTGACGGGACGACCGCATGTGGGTAGGAAGCAGGAGCAGAATGCTCTCTTTCCCCACCTGTATGAGTAACAGTGACAGCGAGCGGCGTTCAAGTCATCAGGCTAACTCTGAAGGGCTTTTGCCTGGGGAGGAGCATCTCCAGAGTTACAAATTCCTCAAAAAGTTAAATATAACGATAGAGTTCCTGTGTGACCTGGAAATTGCACTCCTAGCTGCATCCACAGAAACAGTAAAAACCATGTATCTGCCCCAGAACTCGTATATCAGTGTTCACAACAACACTGTTCACAATAGCTCAAGACGTCAGTCAGTGAGTGGGTGAACAAAGCCTGGTCCCTCCATACGATAGAATAGTCTCTGACATTATAAATAAGTGGCCTCAAAAAAAATAAAAATAAAAAGTGGCCTCCATTTACCTGTACAAGCCTCATTTTATCTTTATATCTGAGTAATACTCCATTTCTATGAAAATACCACATCTTTTTTATCTATTTTTCAGTTGATAGGCATTTGGGTTGTTTCCAAAATTTAGCTTTGACAAATTATGCTGCCATAAACATGGGTGCGTTTAGATCGCTGTGGTATGATGTTTTCAGTTCTGGAAGAATACACAGAAGGGGAATAGCTGGGTTGAGTGGGACCTGTAATGCTAGTTTACTAAGGAATCTCCAGACTGATCTCCACAGTGGTTACACCAGTCTGCAGTCCCACCAATAGTGAGGAGTTCCTTTTTCCCCTCGAGGCTTTCATAGGTAAATGGGTGCAACTAGAGACCATACTCATCAGACCCACATGTGTAAACATCTCCCTCGTGTAAGAACGCGAAAGAATAAATAAAATCTGAAAGGTACATCCTATGAAAGGGGAAGAAACTGTTCAAAGGGAAGGAACAGCTGGAATGAGGGAACGGAGAAAAGGAAGGAAGGAAGAGGGGAATATACACACTCACACACACACACACACACACAAGGACAGCTGGGATAACTGTACTGCTGATTTCTATTTTCTTTTTTAATTTTTTTTCTACCAATTTGACATACTGGTAATTATGAACGACTAATTTGAAGACAACAATATGCAATATAGCAGCCATTGTTGAATTGCTATCATCTTGTTTAGTGAAATTCTGTATCATTTCTAATGTTTTTTATCATTCTCTTTAAAAAATAAAAATAAGTAAATAGCCTGGTGATACGTGCTACACCACGCATGAACCTTCAGTGTTAAGGTCAGTGAAAGAAGCCAGCCACAGAACATCTCACATCCTATCACTCTTGTGGGAAGCGTCCAGAATTGGCAGCTCCTTAGACAGACATGGATTTAGTGGTTGGCAGGAGCAGAGGAGGCAGACAGGGCAGTAGGCCTCAGGGAGATGGGCAGTGACTGCTGGTAGGAATGGGATTTCTTTTGGGGGTGATGACAGTGTTCTAAATGTCATGACAAGTACTAAAACAGTGTGTTGTACACTGTCGAGTGTGGTGGGTTGTGTGAATTACAAGAGAAAGAAAGAGACGCCATGTATTTTCGATGATGAGAAATATCAAAGACAGCATGTTCTGATGTTTTAAGGAAGCTGGAGGAAACCGTGTTTCCAGAACAAATCACAACCCAAGTGAGGAATAGTAGCTCAGTAATAAAGAAACCCAGGGCTTCACCAGCATGGTGAAAGGGACACATCTGACCCAGCTGGGCTTGGAGGCGAGGCAAGCTCATTGCCCAGCACGAGTGACCTTGTCCTGGTGGATCATTCCAGATCAAAGCGTTGCTGGAGCCAAACACACAGCTTCTACAAGGTGTGTCAAAGGGGGACTTGCAGATAGGGTGGATGGTGTGGAGCACTCACACCCTGGTCACACCTGCCCACACCACACTCCTGGGCTCTCCAGGAGGGCCTGGTGTCCCAGCATGGAGGGCACCCAAAGCTGCACATGTGAGCAGCTGTCGTCGGGGATGCTGGGGACAGAAGACCTACCTGTTCACCAGCAGGCCTCCTGGGACTGCCCTGGGCTGTACTGTCTGCAGCCTTCATATGTGGGGCCACACAGGGACTAGTTCCGCTGACAGGCAGGGATCTTGGTGGGCCAGGCACCTGACCGGTGGACAAGGCAGGACACACACGCTGCTTTGTCTGCAGCTGCCTGGCTTCCAGCCTCTTGGAGAAGCCAACCGGGCTTTCTGTCTTGAAGAGCCACAACATTGCAAGAGCTATGGGCACAGCACTGAGAAGGACAAGTGACCGGTGGAGGGGTGCCCTGTGCACCTCTGGAGTCTGCCCTCAGCCCCCTGTAGGGTCTCCATAGAGCTCCCCGCAGCCTCCAAGGCTGAGCAAAGTCGGGGCACAGCAGGTGCACCCAGCGGGCTCCTAAGGTCATGCGTGCTCTGGGTCAGGGAACAAAGTGAGCTCTGGACTGCCCCCCCCCCCCCGCCGCGGAGAGCCGGTGCTTGTCCACACACACCACTGCCTCGTTCACTGGTGTCCCTGGCCTCTCCAGAGCAGGATTAGATTTGTGTAAAAACTCAAATAACCTGTTTCCTTTGGCCAGAAATGTTTTCTTCTCTCCAAAAAGGGGTCTTTCCTTAATTGTTCCTCTATTTTCTTACATGCCAACCCCACTGTCAGTGCCAGGACTGTCCCACCAAGCTGGAATATGTCACTGTCAGTTTTCTGATCCTTGCATGTTAAAAGAACTTGGTGGAGGTGATTTTACTACTCGGATTACCTGACCCATTATCATTAAAATGTTGTTCAACATAATAACCAATATTTTTAAAAGTAGTAGAAATCTTTGTATTGGTCTTTCACACTAAGCTTTTGAATGCAGTATGCTATGTCACACAGCACAGCTCCGTTGGGACTGGCCGCATCTGAGATGTCAGGTAGCCCCTGTGGCTACTGGCGACAGTGTGGACATTGCAAGTTTGAACGGTTTATCAGGACGGAGTGGCTGTCAGCCTGCCAACTTACAGAAAAGCTAAAGAAGTGGGGTGTCATCTTAGGATCTCTTGCTTTATGGCCCCCAGAGGCAATGTGTCCTAAGTCAAGTCTTTCACAAGGACCTTATAATGATACTCAGTTGTAAACCCTTATAAGTAAAATAACATGGGACAGGTGACTAAGCAACCTGGATTCAGTGCCAGTGTCCACCCCAGCCACTTTGAGCCTGGAAGCCACTTAATCTTCTGGAGCTTGTCTTTGTCCATGACAAGTGGACAGGCAATGCTTTCCACCTGGGCCTCTAAGGTGATTTTGCCGCTCAGTCAGCAAAGGACCTTCTTAAGTTAGCACAGGGCCTCTCAGGCCTCACTGCACATTGTAGCCTACAGGAGACCTGCAGCCCATGCCTGGCCCCCTGATCAGACATTGGATAGAGCTTGACCCTACCGCTCCCCTGGCATGGCTGGCACATCCTGCCCCCCCAGGGGAACCTTGGCAATGTCTGGAGGCTTCTGAGGTTGTCACAACTTGGACTGAGGAGCAGTTGCTGGTAGCTGGTACATAGAGGCCAGAGATACTGCTAAACAACCAGCAGTGCACAAGGACAGAGAATTATCCTGCATAACATGTTAGCATCTCAGAAGTTGAGAAACGCTCCCTAAGGCAGGCATTCTTGGCAGAGCCACCTGGAGGGCCTGGCTCCTGCTTCACTAGGCCTGGGGGGTGATGCAGAATTCTGATCGGGGCCGTGCTCGTGAAAATGGCCACTCCACAGCCATCTGGGTACCGCTGCCCCCTGGAATCCCCTGGCAGCTCCTAAACTGACCAGCTCCCCGCCCCCAGAGACAGAGGTAACGGAGGTGAGGGTTCGCTTCCTGAGTCTATAAGACCCCAGGTGTCTTGGGTGTAGAGACAAGGCAGAGGCCTCCGCCTAACCTGGGCTGAACTAAGGAGGGGGTGGAGCCCACACCTGGCTGGGAGATAATGAGGAAATACCGGAGCGAGGCCCTGGGTCTCCCTAGAAAAGCAGCCTGCACTCCTGGGAGCAGACACAGGGCTATACGTGATGAGACCAGATGAGCAAGTTGGGGGTCCGGGGTTCTAGACCTGTCCCTCACCCTACCGGCTCCATACCCATGCGAGTTCCATCTCCCTTGTGGCTACCTGCAGGTCTCGACAGGGTCTTTAACCTCCCAGGACCTCGGTGTCCTCCCTGTACCATGTGGAGGAAGTCTGCCTCCCTCTCCCTGAGCCCTTCTGAACTCCAGACATACATAAACCCATGTCCATAAGTGGTGTGTGACTTTGCTGCTTCCTGTGCTCAGATTCTACTGGATTTCTTCCTCAGTAAAACGTGTGGGGTAAAATTTTGCTAAAATGCCATCTGTGCTTCACATTGCTATAACAGTATACCTAAGGCTTGGAACTTTGATAAAGAAAAGAGGTTTATTTATTCACAATTCAGAAGGTCTAAAAGGAGGTCACCACCATCTGATTGGCTTCTGGTGAGGCGTTTGTGCTGCATCAGCTCTTGGGGAGAGGCAAAAGGGAAGTGGGGTGCAGAACACAGCGCGCAAAAGAGGCAAAGACCATGCTACCTTCATAACAGCTGCATTCGCGGCAATTAATCCCATCTCCTGAGACCTAACCCAGTGTTTGGGGAGTCTAATCCATTCTTGGAGAAGGACATTAATCCATTTGCAACAGCAGTGCCTGACAGGATCCCCCCCCCCCGCCCCTGCCGCCATCTCCCATGAGGCCCCCGCCTCATCCCGGTCCCAGATTGAGTATGAGTGTGCAGCACTGGGAGCCCTGCAGAAGACCTGGACTCAGACCGTAGTACCTGCCTTGCGCCTTGACCGCCTTCCCAAGGCCTAGATCGTACCTCGCTCCTAGCCCTGGGTGGGCTCCCTTGGCCCTGCCAATGCATCTTCACGCGTGGCTTCCCGTCCCCTCCCTGTGAGCATGCCCGTCACAGACTGTCCCAAGGCTTTGCAGGTGACCGAGGCCCGCCTGGGCCCACACGCTGGACTCCGTTAACTCCACTGCCTCCTCCAGGCCACCCACCCCACCTGCTATATTTGTCAGCTCTGGCGCTGGCCAGGTGCTGTGTAAGCCCTCGGACCTGCTGTCTGCCGTGCTCTTTGCGCAAAGGCGCATGCTGACACACTTCCAGGAGAGCCACAGCACAGACTGCAGAACTCAAGGTGGCCCTGGGGGGCCACACAGAAAGCAGGGAAGCGGTGGAGGTTAGCCGCTCCTCAGGAACACAGGCAGGACCTCGGACTTCTGGACAGTCCTTTTAAGTAGACAGCCTCTTCCTCCTTAAAGGTCTAGTGACAGTTTTCATCAGACAGACAGTTTTCACCAAGTCCTCACGTGCTTGGTGGCGAGTCCAGCTGGCTGAGAGAGGGCGGCTGCACAGTAGGCAGCATGATGAGGGGCCCGCGTCCGCAGCCCTGTGGGCCCCAAGTCGGCACCACGCCTTGAGACAGGAGAGGTCGAGTGAGACCATCAGGGGCTCTGCAAGCTTGGAAGCTAGGGACTCGCTCGTCTTTCCTTCCCTGCTCATCTGTCCCCGGCTGATGAGCTGGGGCAGACAGAGACCTTCTTTGGTGTGGGTTAGACTAAGCGGAGACAAAAGAGACCATATGGAATGGCCGTCCCTGGTCCTCCATTCCAGCACCATGACGATCTCCTCAGAACAGACGGCTCCTCGCTGGGGTCCGCATCCACAAAGGCTGGGCCAGGACTGCACGTGACGTTCCCCTAGAGCTGCTCAGTAGTCCGGATCTGGCCCACACAGGCTGTTCTTAGCCTTCCTAAGTTTAAACTTGGGAATTTCAAGTTCACTGTGAACATCAACGAGTCCATTCTCTCTGACTACTAAATAATAGCCCATGTAAAACCTGACGCCTGAACACTGGCTATTACTGAAGCAGGAGCTATGTAGAAATGTAAAGAGTTGTTGCTTTGTGTGAAGTAAGCAGTGACGAAAAGCTCCTTCTGTGCAAAGCACTCTCAGAAAAATCTGAAATTCCTATTTTCATTTACTTAACACTACAAGAAATGCAGTGTTTTCATGTAAATAGTAAATTGTTTTTAAATATTTATTACAGTAAAAGACACATTGCCATTAATCTTCCTCAAAATACACCCCCTCACTTCAAAAGTCCCCATCCCTGGGCCAGGGATATAGCTCAGCAGCGCAAGCGCCTGCCTGGCAAATGCAAGGTCCTGAGTTTGATTCTTGGCACAAAAAAAGTCCCCATCCCATTGTGACTGGCTTGGGCTAGGGACACTGCTCGGTGGCACAGTGCCTACCTGGCAAGCCCATCGTGACTGGATCCATATCTTTTGCTGTAATGTTTGCTTTTTTAAAATTTTTTATTTTATTTATTTTTTTTTTGTGGTACTGGGGATCAAACTCAGGACCTTGCGCTTGCCAGGCAGGTGCTTATTCCACTGAGCTATAGCCCCAGCCCTGCTTTTTTTTCTAATGTAAACATTCACAGCAGTTTTTGATCACTCCTTATGTATGGACCAAGGATTAGGACTGAATTCTCTGGAAGAAGCCGTGTAGGACCTGCTGTGCATTAGAGAGTTCTCTTTATGTGGAACATACAAACCAGACCAATCTGTGGAGACAAAGTGGACCACACTATGTCTGGTATAGAAATGGGGATTTCAAGAGGGGGTGTGGAATCTTTTCAGGTGATAGAAACTCCAAAACCAGGTTCTACCAATGGTGGGCCAGCTCTGTGGGTTTACTAAAAATTGTCCAGTGTTCTATCGAGAGCAGGCAGATTTTATGGCATATAAGTTATTCCTCAGTAAAGCTGTTAAGGAAGGAATGACTAGGTACTGCCCACCTCCGCCCTGTTTACTAAGGAAATCCAGCATGACAAGAGGCGGCCAAAGGCCCTGTGTCCCTCCTGCCCACAGTGTCCTCCTAGGGCATCAGAGCCTGCCAGGTAAACGCAGGACCCGAAGGCCCTGAAGTCCTAGCCATGGACTGCCCTTCCCAGAGGACTCCAGGGGACCCCCGCACAGGAGCCTTCTGAGCTGCCTTGGCAAATCTGTCACTTCCATGCTGTTCCAGACCTCAGAGACCTTCGTACGCCCCCAACACCCCTGGGGGGCCTCTGATGAACAGCTGTGAGTATTCCCTGCTGTCACCGATGCCGCCACCGATCCTGAGTTCAAAGTCTGTGCAGAAGGTGCTGGGGATCCGTTTGGAAGAGCAAAGCATTCCAAGGCAGCAGCAGGACCCTCCGAGCCGGGAAGCCCCGCAGGGTGAAGGAGAAGGAGGAGGCCCCCGCAGCACCAGTGTCCTGGCCAGGGGGTGCTGGTGGCTCGGCTCCCTGCCAGGGTGCCTTCACAGAAATCCCGTTCCAGTAGGACCTAAAGGATAAAGCAGGGCAGCTTTCGCAGTTGATGTCTTTAAGAGTCTTCAGAGGATCAGTTCCCAGCTGTTCTAAGCCATCAACCTTGGCGTACAAACCAGGATACCCAGTCCAGGCTGTGCCTCCTAGACTGTGCTCCCGTAAATTCTCACACCTGCAGATGATCATAGGTGCTGCCGGGGAGAGGAATGTGTTTGTGACCCTGAGGAAATGAAAGGAAGGGGGCTTTCTCTGGGGTATACAGCGAGCAGGGGATCACCCAGCCACACCTGTGTCGCCCAAACCTGCCTGAACCCTTCTCAAAGAAATACCTCCCAGAGGCCAACAGCCACGCTTTGGGAAGTGACTGCGTCCCATAGAGAGCGGGCTGGGGACCAGCGCCCGCCCCAGAGATAACCAGCATCCGCTCTTGTGTATAGCAGCAGCGCTTCCCACACTTTTTGGCACAGGGGGGCATTTCATGCAGGACGGTTTCTCCATGGGGTAGGAAGAAGGGCTGCTCAGGGAGTGGTTAACAGGAGCGCACAATCCAGGTGCCTTGCATGAGGAATGCACAGTAGGACCTGCTCTCCCAAGACGCTCCAGTAGGGAGGCTGATCTGACTGGAAGCGTACATAGCACGGGCTAACCCAAGCTATGGGGCAGAGTGTAAATGTGGACAAACTCTTGCACCCTTCTCTGCCGCTCACCACCTACTGTGTGGCCCAGGACCCCCTGATAATGACAGTCTTCCTTTGCCAAATTTTTCTTTTAAATGCCTTCAGAACAATTTTAAACCTTTTTTACATGGATGACATGAACATCTTTCTCTGTCATTCTATATGTCTTTTAAGGCATTGTTTTTAGAGCGGAGGATGCAGCCCAGTAGTAGAGCCCTTGGCTCACAGAGCGTCACCCCAGCACCACTGGAGGACCACAGCACAGTACTTCTACTGGTGTCACCGTGACCTTCAGCAGTCAAACCATCATTTAATCACGTCCTTCGGACTTTGAGATTTGTGATGCGATAAGGCTTCAATGAGCATGTTTTCGTGTGCGTCTTATGCGGGTTCTGATTCTTTGCTTATGCTAGAGACTGACATTGAAGGCAGGGAGGTGAGAATGTGAAGGGTCTGAAGTTGTGCCCCCTGCGGAGGTGCCCTGGCACAGTGTCGTACAGGTGGTTGACACATGAGACTCTTGGGTCAGAGGCTAAGTTGGTTACAGCATTAGCAGCAGCTAGAGTAATAGTAATCGTGTCTTTTCCGCAGCCCAGTTGTGCCCCGGGGACCCTGTGGCATCTCCGTGCATACTGAGGTGCACTGCTGGAGAGGAGCCCTGAGCTTGGGAAGCCCAGATCTTTTCTAACGGGCACAGCTGCCCTGTGCTATGGGCCAAGATGCCATCTCTGTCGTCCAAGGCTGTTTACTGTGCACATGCTTACAAAGGTTCTCAGAAACAAAGACAGTCAGAGCCCCCTGCTGGAAGGACTTGGGGACATGAAAGAGAAACTAATGAGCTCCTTCCTGCTGTGGTGTCCCGGGGCCCTCCCAGGCTATGGGAGGTTTCACAGAGACATACGGCCGAGGTGGACCGACAGTGCCGGACATCGGGCCCAGTGGCTGCCACCACAAGCAGCCCCTGCAGTGCCCGGTGTTTCGCCCACTCTTAACCTGATCGCTCTGCCTTTTTCTTTGTGCTTGCCCAGATTAAAGACGATTTATTATTATTAGGTCTAGAAAACTCAAGAGCACACTTAACCCAGTTTAGTGGTAAGTTCTTTAGCCTTTGCCTTTTCCATTTTCGCAACGTGAGCCACAGCTTTGGGACCTAGGACGTTGCCTCCCCATGATGATGATCTCATCGTATCTGTCGTTGTAATTGGTCCTGATCGCCTCCACCAGCTTAGCCAGCGCGCCTTTGTCTTCCAAGTTGACTTGTGTGAAGGGAACAGTTGTGCAGGTCTTCCTGTGGACCAGATGCCCCAGCCTGGCCTTCCCCTTGATAGTGCAGTAAGAGACCCCCATCTTGCAACACAGGGCAGGCAGGAACACAACCAGTTCACTGGGGTCCATGTCAAGTGCAGTCACCACCAGCTGAGTCTTGTTCTCTACTGGCCTGGTGACAGTGTCAACACCCGCTCTGAGGCCTGGGGGTCCCTTAGTGGGGACATCCCCTCTTCCAGCAGCTTTCTTCTCAGCCCAGGCCAACAGCTGCTGTGCCGCTTCTCTGGCTGAGTCTCTAGTCTACTTGTGGGAGAGTTTAAGTGGCTGGGTAGCTGTTTGGCGGTCCAAGGCCTGGTGAACCGTTTAATGCAGGAGGCACCTTCAGCTGCTTATACAGGATAGCCCCCTCTGTTGTTGCCACCAGATGTAGCAGGCCTGTTTGACAAAGCAAGTGATATCCCTCTTGGGCTGGATGTCCTGTCCAATGCCAGAGTTCTTCAGTCTCCTCTCAAACAGGGAATTCACCCCCTTCTTGGCCTCCTGCTTTTTCACGACAGCTGGGACCGGGGCCACCTTCTTCCCCCTTTTGGCACCTCGGGCAGCTGACAGAAAGCCTGCTCACTCCTCTTCCTCATTTGCTGCTGTGGCAAAATATTCGTGTTGGGGGTCTAAAGTAACATGGTTCATTCCCTAGCGGTCCTGCCAGCAGTCCCAGAAGTCAGAAGTTCCAAACTGGGACACCAGGGTGTGTCCTTCTGGACACTCTTGAGGGCTGTGTGTTCTCTCCAAGAGGCTGTACTTGCCCTGGCCCCTGGCCTCGAGTCACTGGTTATGATGCTTCTGCCTCCCTCTCATGAGAAACCTGGCAATTACACAGGGCCATCTGGATGACCGAAGATCCCCTGTCCCTCAAGGTCCTTGACAGCCATGTCGGCAGTTTGATGTCAGGTCAGATAGTCGCAGGCTCTGGGGTGAGGATGTGGACATCTTAGGGAGCTAGCACCCCTCGTACCACATTCTTCTGACTCCTCTGGGCTCTGCTGACCTCGGCCACCTCCCAGCCCATGACAGCCAGAGCCCTGCCCACTTCTTTTCACACATATTTGTGGTACTTGAGGGCAGGCTTCTGTCCAGTCTGCAGACAGAGCCCTGGGCTGGAAGCAGGACCTCATAGAATCCAGAGGAGGATCCTGGGCTAGGCCACTGGGGTACCACCCAGAGCGTCAACTTTCTTACCTAAGTAAAATCAGAGTAACAAGACCTGCCTTGCCTGCCAGGGTTGCGTTCCTCTGATTTTCTAAAAGGGCAGCTCTGGGGAGAGATGCCTGGGTGCATGCTCTGTATGTCACATTTTAACGGCTGCAGCATTGCCTCAACTTGACTGACTCAGGTGTCGAGATCAGGGCAGATTGTTATTGACTGGCTGTGGACAGAAGCCACGCCTCCCGGTCCAAAGCCGCCAAGTCATTACTTTGAAAGCATCTCGGGAAGAGAGGCATGACTTTGGCCTTGAAACAACGCATCAGTGAAAATACATGGCTGGTAGCAAAAGAAATATTTCCTCTGCTGCAAGTTCTACAGGGTTTTGTTTTGTTTTTTTGCTTTTGTTGTGGGCAAGGCAGTTAGCTGCATAAAACACTTTTTTCTTTCAAGTAGAATCCTATTGCTAATGAAGCCATGTTTTGGACATGAAAGTTGTTATGAAGGAAAAAACGTCATTACGGAGAAGAGCAGCCATCATGCACGCAGCCAACGGTCTAAAGAGAACATCCTTCTCGGGGAGATGACGGCAGCCCCCTCCTATTATCCTGTAAAATTACCTTAAGTTTGGGTTTTAATCCCTGGAGTGAGAGAGGGGAAGGAAACCCAGCGCAGGCTCTGTGCCAGGGAAGTAGAATCTGAAATGCAGAGACGGATGTGTAGGACAGCATGCCTTGTAGTTAACCCAAAGGAAATATGAAAAGGCGGTGTTTGAGTGTCAGAAAAAGGCTTTGTGGAAGGTGAGGCTCTGTCCTGCCATCTCCTCCGGTGCCCTTTTCCCCTGATTCCGTTTGCTAGATGTCCATTTCTGGGAGTTTTCCCTCTAGAACAAACCTATCATTCTTCACCACGGGATATTTACAGCTTCAATCAGTGCCAGATTCAATGGGCTTCTGATCTCATCTCTGGAAGTTATAGATGCAGATATTATTTGCACTGCGGTTAATTATGGAGCAATCAAACTTTGGCTTTTCCACTGTAATTTCCTCTGCCAGCTAATTTAATTAATCACCCCCAGCTCAGCTCTTCCAGCTGAGACCAGCAGGGTCATTAATTAGGCATGTGGCGGGAGCTGAGGACCAGGTCCTGCCACGAAGCTGCTGCCCACTGGGTCACATGGAGGGAGAGCTTCTCCTAGCATCAATTCTTCCAGAAAGAAAGGTGATTCCCCAGGGGCCAGCCAGGGGTGGGCAGGCAGTGGCCCTGAGGGCCTGCAGCTTATGACACTCACCTACTGAGAGAAGAGGGGCCCCCACCTCCCGTTTAGAGGGTGTGCAAACTTGCCATGGGTGGCCACTGTCGGTGGCCTCAGCTTGGTCTTGGGTTTGGGGCAGCCTATGTGTCCCTAGCAGTGTTGTCTTTGTGAGCTTCTTGTTGTAGGAAGCACTGTCTGCCATACAGGGTAACAATGACATTGTGACTTTGAAGGCTGAGGTTTCTCTGATGAGAAGATCTCTGAAGGATTTCCTTCTGTCATAAAGAGGTGATTGGGGGGCCTGGACCTTTCCAAATTGATGCAGAGATACTATGAGTGATTCTGTCATTGCTTTAAAATGCAGAGCCCATTTTTTTTTCAAGCAGTTACTGGCTTTACTCTCCCACATTGACAAAGTCCATCAGTGAGAAAGCACCACAGAGGTGCGGGTAAGTGTGCATACTGCACTCACATATGCAGGTAGAAGAGAGAAATGCTTGCCCCAAATTTAAGAGGCTTTCTTATATGATTATTCTTAGGTAGAGTTTCTAATCTTTTAATAACGTGGGGGGCTTTTGTTTTTGTTTTTACTTAATGTATTACACAGGAAGAGTTTTCAAAATAAACTGAATGTTAAGTCTGGGTTTTTTAATGAATGGATAAACTGATGAACAGGTGTTTCTAAGAGCCACAATAAATCACCCTGAAACAAGGAATGCATCTTCTGAGATCCCATCCAGTGCCTTGCCCTCAATTAAATGAATAAGAGATGTACGCGTGACCGTGTGCCCCCTCATACCCACACGGACGCCCACAGGACCTGGTGATCGGTCCAGCTCAGTAAGTCGTTAAAGGGATAATAAGGAGCCATTGTGTGCCAGGAGGGAGAAAATGCACAGGAGGGCTCACAGAGTCTGGAGGGTCAGCGCTCTCTGTTCAGCCGGGCGGAAGCACCCCTGTCATAAAACCCCTGTGGCCTGTAAATGCCAAGGTCCCCTCCTCCCTTGGAATGGGCCAGGGAGGCCCCTGTGGGTGGTGGCCCTATGCTGGTTTGCTTCAGTTGAGCATCTCCACGAGGAGGGGTGTCTCTGCTGCTGCTTTAAACAACCGCATTCAGCTCCGTGTCCTGCCGGCGTATTAAAATTTCAGTGTGTGGTACCTTCGCTTGCTTCACACCGTACGGATCATTCTGGGATGAATTAGAAGTGGCGGTATTCCCCCATCATTCCCACTCTGCTCTTGGAAATGTGGGAGATTCCTGAGACTTGAAAAATAGGTATAATGCAAAGGGCTTCTGCATATTTCTATCCCCTAAAGAAAATGTAGCATACAAAAAAAAAAAAAAGGAAGATTCCTTTCTCAACCATTTTCTTTCAGGAAAACCTGTCTGGATTTAAATCCTTGAAATCCCAGGAAAAAAATCTGTTTATAACTCATCCATCAATTCAAAGAGTTTGTGCTTCCCCAGTTCCATCACTGCCTGAGCTGGCCTTATGTGAACAGAGACGGGGAGAATCACACTCAGTTCTTTCAGGGGTATCAGTCTCTTTGGATCACTGACGAGCACCTTAGAAAGTTCATTTTCCACCCCTACCCCTACCTCCCACCCCGTGGTCTGCACGGATCTGCTTGGGCCGGGGCATTCTCCAAGACCAAGGGGAAAGCAGTCTCTCGTGCTTCCCGCCCTTCCCAGCCTCAGTTTCCCCACTCAAAGGGCAGCAGACAGCATCCACCTCCCAGAGGCCAGGAGGCACCTGATCTCTGCACTTCCCTCATTTCTCTCGTCTCCACACACCCTTTGCTGCTGTGAAAAGTGGTACAGCCTTCAGGAAAGCAGGGAGCTGAGACGAGAAGGCAGAGGCCCACTGCCAGTGCCTGCCCAGGGTCCTTTACTGGCCTCTTGTGTACCCTCCAGGTTTCCAGGCCCACGAGCTGCCCAGGACAAGGCCAGCTGGCCTCCTTTGTGACAGCGGGCACCAGCTCTGCCGACAGGGGCTCCCGGGGGGCTGGCTGGGGCTCCTGGTAGGGACATGGGCTGTCCATCAGGGATGACGAATCTGGGCATCCTGGGCCCCACGGGTGGGGCGCGTGATTGCACCGATCCCTGTCAGACTTGTCGTTTCTCTGCTGTCACCATGGCTGGCCGGGAGCAGGAGAGGGTCCTTCTCCCTCATCCTGCCCCTATTGGCTGTGACAGTCCAAATGTTGGAAATAATTGGATTCTAAATTCTAATTCATCTGTATTCAGTGATTAAATTAGCCTAATAGATGTTATTTCTTACATGGCTGCATACTTTTATCGGGATTGGATCTCAGTGGCACTAATGTGGCCCCCAATTTACTACTGACTTGAAATTCTCGAGGCCAGGACACCCCTCTGCTGCTGCAGTCTGTTTTCCCAGGTTAAAAGTTAAACTGATTGATGCAGAGAGGAGGTTGCCTTCCCACTCGGGTGCAGTGCTCAGCGTCCATTACTCTTTGAGAAGAGCAGCAGAAAGAAAATATTATTTTATGTAATCTTGAATCCTTTTTTCAGTTCGGATACCAGAAGATATACTGATCTTTCAAACTCTGGGCTGCGGTGGCACTGCTGCATTTTAGATACATCGGTATTTTAAACAGTTGGAAATTTTAGCAGAGCAAAACTTCAGTTGTCCTCAACACGGATGTCATAAATATGAGGGATACATTTTTAAAAGGCCATTATCCCTAGGATAAATTTTAGCAGGGGGATCTCTAGCCACTTTCTGCAGAGCTGGTTAGCCTCTTAGTTGAGACTGAGATGGCGGGGGTAGGACAGGTGCTGGGCAGGGATGCGGAGCTATAGGTAGGGAGGGCATCACCTGGCATCTGTTCCCTGCTTGCTCACTTGCTCTTTCTTTGGATTAATTTAATTTCTTCAAGGATGTGCCTCTCCCCTCCCCCACTCCCTGCTCTGCCACCCTCCAAAAATCTGCAAATAAAACCTCCCCGCTCCCTGGCTCAGTAGCTGGAAACAGCTGGTGGGTTTTGTGCAGCAGCTGAGCAGCCGAGGAGGAAAGTTTTGGCAAACACTGGGGAAACCCGGGACAGAGGAGGTAGGCAAACTCAGGAAACTGTTTCCATGAGTAAATGAAGGAAACAAAGGCCTCCCAGCAGGGACAGAAGGGACACACACTCCCTCTGAATAGCTCCCTAAAAACAGAGCTGAAAAGGAAGAAGGCCCATTTGCTTCTGGGAATCCAATAAATTGTTTCAGGAAGTGAAAGTCTGTCCAGGCTAATGGAGCTGTGATTGACAGCACTTCTCATTATGGAACCCATCAGGGGACAGGGCATTCCAGTGCCGTTTAGGGGGGAGGTGGGACAGAAGAAGAGGAGCCTGGTGGGGGCAGGGGTGGGGACAGCATTCTGCGCTCCTTCAAAGAGTCCCTGCTGCCCCCACACCACACCCCCACCGGTAAAGAAGGATCTCATCTCTTCTATTACAACCATCCGTTTCTCGTGACCCTACTGCGCCGTCTTCCCACCCACTGTCCTGTCCTTGTAGAATGGTGGGTGTTGTGTAGGACCGCGGTGGACTTGTCCCCGGGAGTGGCCATTTGCGTGGCTTGCACCACCTGTGACCCATGTGATCAGGCGATGTTCCGAACATGGACCCTTCTGTAAGCGTGATGACACGACACAGTCTTGTGGTTGTGGTTGTTTTGTGTTCTTGATGATGACAGAGGTACAGTGGCTTAACACATGCTACGCAAGCGCTCTTGCAGGGAGGCCATATGTCGAGCCTATTTTTATTTTTTGAGACAAGGTCTCACTGTATTCCCAAGTCTGACCTAGAACTGTGATCTTCCTGCCTCGGCCTCCTGAGTGGCTGTGACTACCAGCATGCGCCACCATACCTAGCTGCACCAGCATTTTAACAGTAGCACTATGGGCAGCCTGTTAAGGCCATGAACAGTGTGGCATTTGCTATCAGATGACAACCGAGGACATACCGTTTTCTTTGTCTATGAAGGACCAGATCAGAGAAATTTGTCTGCAGTGAGCTAGATTCAGTACCATCTCAAGGCTGCAGGAGGGACGTGGCAGGGGATGGTCTAAGTACCTGCGTGGGTTAGCCCCCACGCACACCATCTGCTTGCTGGCAGGCAGGTACGTAAAGTCCTTATAGGCTGGTGCCCAGTCCTGTAAGGCACAGAGGGACGGTGGCCATGGTTGTCAGCCAGACGAAACATCAGCCCCAGCAAGCCCACTGCGGGGAGAGCAGACGAGACCTGCCGGTGTCCTTGCCATCTAGCTTGTGACATGCTGACTGGGCAAACCCCGCTGGACCAAGAAAGACCTCAGGTCCATGATGACCATTTCCAGAAAGAGGACGTCCTCCGCCCGCGTGCCTGGGTCCCCAAGAGCACCTGGCCACGGAGAGCCTTATCAAGAGAGGCTGGCTGTCACCTTGTTCATCCCAAAATTGGCAAAAGCAGCACCTCTTGGACGCAGCACTCGGAGACGTTCACGTGCTAACCAGAGGGGTAGCGAGCTGAGCCCTGCTATGCCAGGGGGTCTGACTTTGTGTGTTAGGAGCCTTTCCTGTTGGGCCAGTGGACAGCAGGTATCTCCAGAGATTGACGCCTCTGAACTTCCGAGTTTGTTCCAGTGATTTGCCCGTAGATCTGCAGGTGCTGTAATGATTTTGAGTGCCCCCTGTGGATGTTATTAGGCCAAAGAAGTTGTGTTGTCTCTATCGGCATCTGACTACACTTTAATTTTTGTAAACTGAAATCCAGGGCTGTGTGCCTAGGAAAAACGAGACCATGGACTGTCTTCCTTTGAAGCTTTATTCCTGTGAATTATAGCATCGATCCCACAAAAAACGTACCGCCTCTCCCTGCTGTGGTGGTTCTACCCCACCTGAGTCTTAGGACCTGTCACAGTGCCTCCGGGGCCCAGGAGCCCTCAGCTGGCATTTTGTGAGAGGACAAGTGTGCCAGGATGCGTGGGAGAGTGAAGGTGGCAGCTGTGGAGATGCACAGGGCGTCTTTCCTAAGGGAAGCGGGAGGAAAGAAGCGGGCCGTGTGTCTGAGAGCGCCGCAGGTGGAGGGCAGGCGCCATGTGCCGCTCGGAGCAGTGGGAAGAGGGAGTGCAGAGCACCACACTTGGGAAGCCTCCAAAAACATCCCAAATTTAGAGTCAGTCAGTTGCTTTAGGATGGAGAGCTGCACATATGTTGCTGGCCTAGGCAGCACTACATGTTCTCTTTAGCACCCTGGAAGGAACATGTTCACATCGGGGATTTTCTGCCATCTCAGTGCACACAGGGCTGCTTTCAAGTACCAGCAGAAGAGAATGTGGTGTCGGACTAAACACAAGGACGTGGGTAACCGGGAGGCTCCCCAGTGGCTTGTGCCCGCTGGTGACACCCTAGTCTGTGGGAATGACCCTGGTTCTGTGTAGACTCCACACACATCTCAACGTCCTTGTCTCCCGCCAGACAACAAAGAGGAGTTTGGACAACGGGGAAGAGGAGCTTGCTTCCCAGAAAAGCCCTCTGCCAGTTTGCAGTTCCTGTACAGTCAGCATTAATATGCTGCTTTTCAAACATATAAATGAGGGATCGCTCTGCAGGAGCGTAGGCGATGCAGAGTGCGTCTGTAGATGATGAGCCCGTTGGCACCCTTGCCTCCTGAATGGCTCGTGCGGTCTAATTGGCGTATAACGCCCTATAAATTTATTAGCGCGCCTCACTTTTCATTGGCCAGACTTTCTACTGTTAAGCACCAAGAAATTACCAATTTTCAGGAGTTAGTCACTCAAGTCGCGCTATAACTAGATTTGAAAAAAGGAAAAAAAAAATCCACGCAGCTCCTGTTATAAATCAGGCTTATGCCTATACAGGGCCCTGCACTGCGTGTGAGTCCCCAGGACAGGGAGGTTGGGGTGGGCGGAGCTGCAGGGAGCAGCATGTGTGTGCCAGGAACACGCGGCGCCCGCACCCCGCTCTGCCCCTCCAGCACCACCGAGCCACTTGGCAGTTCAGTCCCGGGCTTTGATGTCCTTACAGATACGATCAGCCCCCAGGCACATCGTACACGGACAGATCCACCCTCTTTTTCAAGAGCATAATAGAAATATTCAGGAGCCGGCGTAATTATTTCAATTACTTCTCTCTGGTTTCTGAGACGCGCGCGCACGCACGCACGCACGCACGCACACACACACACACACACACACACACACACACACACACACACACACACACGTACTCTCTCTCTCAAGAGCCACAAATTAGAAAATAATATTCACATGTTTCTTCTAATTGGTAACAGATTAGAGGCATTTTATCTTCTTAAATAATTTCCAAATGTGCCCCGAAGAGCCCGGGAAGGGGGGGAGGGAGGTGTGCAAGAGCGAGCAAGGAGCTGGGGCGCCTTGTGGCCGAGATCCCTGGCGGGGGCCCTGGGGGACCCTTCTGCAGCCTCCTTTGGCCTGCTTCAGTTTTTGCTATTAACGTGCATCACACTTTCCTGCTGCAAGCTGGAGGAGATGGGGCTTCGCCCTGTGCACTGACCACGGTGGAAACTTGCCCTCCTCTGTTCTAGTTTATGAACACATCCACTTGCCAGTCCCTACCCCAAACATCCGTCTTCTCCGCCACATTTTCTAAGGACACATGCATTTGCATATCCATCCTCACTCTCAAGTCCTGTCTCCTACCAGAAGCAGATATGAAGCCATCTCTGCCTCTCCATCTGCCCAGGGACTTGGGAGACAGAGGTGGCTGTCAGCCCAGGAGTCTCAGCCCACTGTGCTGTTTAAATGCAGAGAGGTCACCTCCTCCTCTAAATCATCCTCTTTTGTAATGGAATTTGGGTTTTATTGAATAGTCCTTTTAAAAACTGGTGTCCCTACTCCGGAAAACAGTTTGACCATTTTTATAAATCTAAACATGGAGCTCCAGTATGACTAGCAGTTGCACCCTTGGGCAATTATCCTGGAGAGCTAAAAGCTTAAGGCCGCACAAAAACACGTCTGGTTGGGGGCTGGGGATGTAGCTCAGTGGAATAAGCGCCTGCCTAGCAAGCGCAGGCTCCTGAGTTCGATCCCCAGTACCGCCAAAAATAAAAATAAAAATAAAAACACATCTGGCAGGCTCCATGCAGAGCCACTGATGCTGGGAAGAAGGCAGATGTCCTCCAGCGGGGACCAAGGTAAAGGAGCTGTAGCACCTTTAACATCACAAATGCCTTGGAACGACACGCACCAGTGAAAAGGTTCCCACACAGCAACATGGGTGAACGCGCAGGGGCTTAGGTTAAGAGAATAAAGCCAATCTCAGAAGATTACCTGCTAGCTAGGCAATTCCAATTTTATAACACTCTTCACAAAATTATCAACTGCAGTAATAGCCCCCTAGAGTCCCAGCTACTCAGGGGCTGAGCCCGAAGGATTGCTTGAGCCCAAGAGTTCAAGAACAGCCTGGGCAACGTAGCAGAGATTGCTCCTCACAGAATAAAAGAACAAAGAGAAGCTGCCAGTGGCCCTCAGGAATTAGGGATGGAGAGGGTAGCCAGAGGGTGGTGGGTGTGGCCTGGGAGGAGCTACAAGAAGGACCCCTGTGTTAAAGATTCTGGATCTTGACTATGATGGTAGGTACAGGAACTTAATTGTGATGAAACTACATGTAATCGAATGTACAGATCCACAAGTGCAAATGACCACAGTTGAGCTCGGGAAATCTGAGCAAGATGAGCAGCTTGTGTCCGTGTCCTGGTGGTTATAGCGGACCCTAGAGTTGTGGATTGCACCCCTCACCTTCTCTTCCCAATGTGGGTACTTGGACTGTCTCTGCACAATTAGTTTAACTGCCTGTGAATCTACACTATATGAGCAAGTTTACTAAAAGTTCTTTGAAATTTTTGTTTAAAATAAGACCAAAATAAGTTTGGTTTTTATTATTTTTCCTACACTGATACAAAAGGTGGCTTTAGTGAATAGAGTCGGCACCTTGGGGAGACAGCTCATTCTGGATGTAGCAAGAGAAAGAACAAGAGTAAGAGGACCCTGGAGCGTCCGGTGAGCCACAATACAATCCCCAATAAAACTAGCAAGGACTCAGTGACGAGTGAGTGGAAATAGGAGGCTTGCAGAAGCCCCCAAGGGCCAAGCCTTGAACAGTGTAAGTGGTGAGAGGAGCCTTGTTGGTCTTAGTGACACAGTTAATTTCCAAGTCTCCATGGGACCAGAGCGATGCTCTGAGAAGGTAGTGGTGGCGAGCACTTCCTTACAGCAGTTCGGTCCAGTATCATGAGCCAGTTAGTGCGGGGGTTCTTGGGAAAGGAGCAGGCAGTCGTTGTCCCGAGGTAGCATCCGGTGGATCCGGCAGTGATCTTGATGGGCACAAGGTTCCTAGAAGAGGCCAGGTCTTTGGCCAACACTTTCAGCCTGTGTCCAAATTCCCAGTGGGACCACCCGGTCTGCTGGGATATGAGCAAGGCCCATGGCCCTCTCTAGTGATAGCTGATCCACATAGAGTCAGACACATACAGTTAGGAGACACTCTTGAAGAGACAGCTTGAACTCTCCAAAATATCAGGGTCATGGAAGACCAAGAGGCATCGGAAGGGACTGCACTGCCGGGCAAAAGAAAAGAAGGGAGTGTGACAGTGCACTATATCTGCGTGGACACAGTCCTAGGGTGGACAGAAACTTCGGCTCTGAGGCATGTGTTTGGGTCATTTGGAGAAAACTCAGTATGGACTGGATAGTACCGACAATAAGATTTTATTTGGATTTAAGTTCCTTTGCTGTCCTAATGAGGGGCCCCAAAATGTGGGCATGGGACTTTAGTGGATTGCAGAGTGGTATCTGCCGAAGCGGGGTGCTCACATTCTGAGTTCAGAAAGCTGCAGAGGGATATCCACAGCAAAGCGCTTACCAGCCCTGCTGTCTCTTAAAGACTAAGGTGGGGCTAAGCCCATTCACACTGCTGAACGGCCAGCACCGCCACCCGGCTCCCACGCTCCATCACCCCTTGCTGAAACTGTGCCCATTAAACAGCCTCCACCCAGCCCAGGTACCTGCGGTTCTGCCTTCTGTCTCTAGGCGTTTGATGTCTCAGGATGGGGTGCCTGTCCTCCCATGTCTGGTTATTTCGTTCAACATAATCTCCTCCAGGTTCACCCACATGGTGAGGGTGGGTGATCTCCCACATCACACATGCTCCGCATTTGCTTTATCCAGGCCTGTCATGGACCCATGGGTGGCTTTCACACCTGGCTCCTGTGAACAGGCTGCTGGATATGTAGGTGCCACATGGGGACCGCAGTCCGTGCTTCATGTGTGAACTGCAGTCCCTGCTTCCAGCTCTTCGGCACATGCGTCCAGAAGCAGAACCGTGGGCTCCTTAGGTTATTCTAGTTGCAATGACTATAGCCTCATGTCCTGACTTTTGTCACGTTGAATGATGTGTCTTGACTGTCTCAATGAAATCGTGTCTGCTAGAAGCCTTTGTTAAAGGCGTCAGATGTCATTCCTGAGGATGGAGAGGAAGAAGTGGATGTTGGGGCAGAATCAGGCCCTGATCCCCAGCCCCCAGCTGTAGTGGCCCACACTTGGGCAGCTTGGGCAAGACCATCTCGGGAGAGAAGAGAGGGTACATGAGCTTAAAACACATTTCTGTAGCCCTCACTATAGGGTTTGCATTTGGCCATGGTTTAATGGACTGGTGATAGCTTTGCCACCAACTGACAGATGAAGCAACTGGACTGTCTAGGACCTGTGGAACAGCAGTGAGCTTTTCTTCAAAGATTGAAATCGGTGACCACACTGTTCTGCTTGCACAGCAACCTCAGTACCCTTTCCACCAGAAAGCTGCACAGGCAGGGGTGTAAGCTCATGGGGCCCAGGCCAAGCACACTCGGTGTCCAGTGTGGAAAATAAAACATCCTACGAGTCTCTCTGCCTCTTGATCCTATTAGAAGTTTGGTGATGCTCATGAAAAGAAACCTCACTCTTGCTTGTTAAATACGAATGCTTCCTTCACTCTAGAGCATAACATACTGTCTAATGCTCATGGTGAACCCTTCCCATGAACAGCACCACCACAGCACGGCCACCTGCAGAACAAGTCCCCTCCTGGGTGTGCGGTTTTGAGCACTGTGGACATGTAGGGTTAGCTGGAAAGGAGAAACCAGTGGCTGTGCCCTGCTTGGGCTTTCCCCGACAGAGGTCGAGGTCTACAGCGGTTTCAGCCATCACTAGGTTGGCGTGGACTCCATCCTGACCAGTGGTGACAGTTCCCCTGAGCTGGTCCCCACAAGAACAGGAATGGTGTTCGAGGCCACATGGACCAGCAGGCTGAGGACCACTAATTCCATGAGCACCCTTCAGCACTTCCCATGTGTCCGTATTTTGGGGGAAAGTTAAAATGCAAATTAATTTTTTGTTTGTTTCTTTGAGGCGGGGTCTTCCTACGCATCCTAGACTGCCCTGGAATTCACTGTGTAACCCAGGCTGGCCTTGAAGTCACTGTGGAGCCCAGGCTGGCCTCAAACTCAAGCAATCTCCTGCCTCCGTCTCCCAAGTGCTAGGATTATAGGTGTTCATCACCACAGCAAGCAAAATGCAAATTAATGTCTTCTCATCTGCATATTGTTCATACCTTTTCTGTCTTAAAACCTTTTTTCTGCCGGGCATGGTGGTATACCTCTTTACTGTCACTACTCAGGAGGTTGAGGCAAAGGATCACTGCAAGTTCAAGGCCAGCCTGGGTTACATGGTAAGGCCCTGGTCAATCAAAAGGAAAAAAAACCTCTATTTTTGGTGTCCCAGGGAGTTAGGAGTTTTCTAATCTCTTTCTATTCCCAGATTCACAGAACTACATTAAGAACATTATTTATTTTCCAAATTCAAGCAGTTTTTTGTGTTTAAAAAATAGTGGGCATCTTAAAGCCAGCTGACAGTTTTTGCCACCACACTTGTAGGGAGCGTTCTTGGCTTTTCCCAATGTGAAGTCACTTCACAATCTGCGACCTTCACAGAGGTCCGTTTAAGGGCTGCATAGTGAAGCCCTCAGGTGCCTGTGGTGCTCTGTAGTAACCCCGCTCTGTCCCTGGCTTTCCACGCTGAGGGGCCTCAGGTTGTCCTGTGTCTGGTGTGTAAAGGGCACCGGTGCACGTGCAGTGAGACCGGCATCCACTTCTCGGTGCCCCAAGCGGAGGAAAGGGACCATGCCTCTTCCCTTCTGTGTTTATGATGCTACCTGTTTCGAGCCAATCCTGTGGCCCGCTATTGTGGTGAATTTATTCCCTCCGCTGGGGCCTTACTGCTGGCCAGCCAGGAGGCCATCAAGGTCTGGGACCGCCCTGCCAGAGCTCCCGGCTCTCTCCTGGCGGGGATTCCTGGGGCTCACACATTCAGATCCTTCTGCTCGTTCTTCCCAGTGGCAAAGTCCAGAAACGGCTCCATGTGAGACTGGGGCAGGCACTCGAGATTTGCTCACCAGCTCCACAGCTGCTCTGAGTACGGAACAAAGTGGGTGAATCCGTCCTCGAGGAGAGTGGGGCAGGAGCGGGGGACAGAAGGTGTGAGGAGGACCAGTTTCTGTGGAAATGCCTCCTCGTAGCCTACCTCAGAGCCAGCACCTGGGGTATCCGCCACACGCCCTGGTCCCCCACATGCTCCTGACCCTGCTCGGCATCCAGAGGACCGGAGCAGCAAGGGTCAGGGCCAGGGTCAGAAGCCATGCCGCTCAGCCACTTACCAAATCAGACTGAGGTGACAGAGACTGGTGTGTCCCTGCAAGGCCGGCACAGGGCCCTTAGGGACAGACAACTATGCCCTCCACCTGCCCTCTGGTCCAAGCTCACCACAGCTACCAGGCCGTGTCGTGTGGGAGCGGTGGCTCTGCTGGCTGGAGACACAGAAGCAGCTCTGGGAGGGAAACCACAGCTTTCACCCAAGGGGACAGTGCTGGGGCCACCCCGCTAAGCTGCAGGCCAGCAGGAATGTCACCCACCAAGGCCACCGCCACACCAAGTCTGTAGTCAGCTGCTGTGAATGGAGAAGTGAACAGGATTCT
>PVLD010002953.1:0-48401 GCA_004027595.1 Dinomys branickii
TGACTTCTGTGACCAGGTGTGATGGCCCAAGTCTGTAATCCCAGTACTTGGGGGAGAGAGAGAGAGAGAGAGGGAAACTTCACCCGAGAGGCCTTCGAGTGTGATCTTAGGGAACTAGATTCTCTGACAGAGCCCAGTGCATCCCCATCTGCAAGATGTTCGTTTAATGTCATACAAATGAGGAGGAGCCAGGAGTGGTGCTGCACACCTTCAATCCCAGTATTCTGGAAGGCTGAGGCAGGAGGATCCCAAGTTCAAGGCCAATTTAGTGAGACCTTGTTTTAAAATAGATAAATAAATACATACATAAATGATGGAGCTATAGCTCGGTGCATAGACCTTAGGTTTAACTTCCAGTACCACAAAAATAAAGAAGAAGGAGGAAGAGAAGGAGATGGAAGAGGAGGAAGAGGACGAGGGGGAGGAAAAAGAGAAGAAGAAGAAAAGGCACCACAGTTCTCTCCGTACCACATGAGGACATAGTGAGATGGTGCCCACCGGCAAGCCAGGAAGAGAGCCCTCACCAGAAAACAACGTCACTGGCTCCTTAATCTTGAACTCTGCCTTTCAGAATAGTGAGTGTTTCTAAAGCCTCCCAGTCTGTGACTTTTGTTACAGCAGCAAGCAAGCATGTGAATGAATACACAACACGGTCCTGGCTGTGATTCAGACCAGATTCTCTCCCCCTACATCTGCAGCACACTCACACCCTACAGAGACACCAGGGGGAGACTCACCCACAACGAGGGTGCTCCCTGGCCAGACTCACCAGCCGGTGCTTATCCCAGGGCTGGCTGGGATCTCAGATGGGAACCTTGGAACTCAGGATTGACCTGATCTCTTGGAAGGGCTCAGGCCCAAGAAGCAGCTGTGGGAGGCAGGTGTCAGGGACCAGGGAGACCCACAAGCCTGACTGTGCTAGGGCAGGCCTGGAGGTCCAGGACTAGGCTGGGGACTCTTGCCCTTGGTCAGGAAATGGGGGCATCACCAGGAAGTTTTCTTTGCCTTCCTCTCTTTCACAATACTTTATTGAGCGTCAGCCATCTGTGGAGGGGACGTGGGAGCTAGAACATAAAGAATGAGAAGCAGCTGCCTGTGAACAGGTAAGTTTTCCAGGTAGAGGGAGATGCAAACGCCAGGTCTTGGGGAATAGAGGAGGACGTACAGAGAGGGAAGGGCAGTTGGTGACATAGACCAGACTGCAGGCCTTGTGGGCCACAGCAAGCAAGAGTTTGATTTTACCAAATAAAAGGCAGACTTTTTGTAATCATAGTGAAGGACAAGAGGAATAAAAGGCACAGGGGTTCCAGAAAGGCAGTGAACTTTGGGGGAGCTGAGGGGACCCCATAATTGATAAAAGCACACCCATCATCCCTGCAAGGGTCCAGAGGAGGAGAGGAGGAGTGCTTCTGGTCTTTGTGCATCTGCTCATCTGCTCAGCCGAAGCCCTGTCTCCCACTGCTGGAGACACAGGAGAGACCTGACCACTTATTGTCTTGTAAAATTGATGTCCAGGGCACAGGGGAATCAGAGGTGGGAGTAGGGCATGATGCCAAGGTGTGTGGCCCAGAGGAGAGAAGAGGAAATCGCAGTGCTAGTGTTAGTTTCCTATTGCTGGGTCTGGTAGCACGTGCCTGTAATCTTAGCACTTGGGAAGCTGAGGTAGAATTACTATAAATTGGAGTCCAGCTTGGGCTACATAGTGAGTTCAAGGCCAGCCTGAACTACATAGTGAGATTCTTTCTAAAAAAAACAAACAAACAAACATTTTACTAGAATTGCTCATTTATTGAGAAAAAAGAATTACTCAGGGTTTTTAGGCATTAGTATATACAGCTTCTGAATTGATGCCACCATGCTGCCAGGGAAAGAACACCTATGGTAGTCAGGTGGTGTATAGAGTCTGAAGCCTATTCAAGCCACAGATACCCCAGTGTGTCTGTGGACCAATTGTGCAGTTTTTCCTTAGTGTACATTGGGTAGACATACTCAGTAATTGGAAGAATAGCAAGATTTAAGGATACAAGAGTGGTAAAATCCCATTTGCTCATGAAGAAGGGATAAAGACATCAGAAATAACTGCAAATGTCCATACATTTTATCAAGTAGTGGCTCCAATTAGATTTGTGGTTCTAGATATGGTAAATTTACCTTAAAAAAATCAGTATATTTGACCTATAATCTCAGATTCAGTATCTATGGATTCAACTCACCACAGATCAAAAATGTAGCTAAGCTAACAATGGTTGTGTCTGTATTTAACATGTATAAATATCTTCCCTTGTCATTACTTTCTAAAAATATAGTATAATAACAATATTACACTATATGGTACTATGTAGTATCAGGAACCTAGACATAAAGTGTGTGGGAGGGTACATTATTTACATAAGGGATTGAGCGTTGGTGGATTTTGGCATCCACAGGTTGTGCCAGAAGTAATATTTCATGAATACAGAGGGATAAGTATAGTTTCTAATACCTGGGATGTGTTATTGACCAGGCAAGTGCTTTGTTCTCCATGTCAACTTGTAAGAGCTATCAGGAGTGATTTGCTTTTACCTGGCAGTGCCAACAGTATAGCTGCATGCTCTCACTTCAAGGGTCCTCTGGTTCTCTTGCTCTCTGCCATTGTATAAGGTGCGGGTAACTTGATCATCATGACATCAACACACTGCTCTGCTCTGTTGATGGTCTTGTGCTGATTTGATGAACTGAAAGTAGCAGGTAATGTAGGTGACATAATAAGCCACACAAGTCAGACAGTGGGGAATAAATGCCATAGAAACTCCGGGCTTGATGCTCCAGTGAAGGTTCTCAGTATCCAACAGCCCGGAGCATACAGATGAAAGACAAGCTGCAGTCCTGCATAACATTTACTATAATAAAAGAGATGTAATGGCTTATGGGCTTTATTGGATTTTATAGATAACATCTACTACATTCGAATTTGCTATATAGACCTATTTGCCAAATAGTAGACAAGGCAACAATTTTTGAGTGATGATCAAAGCAAGAGAAGGATGTGCATGAAGTCCAGCCAGCGATGCAAACTGGTTTTCCCTTCTGGGCTTTTGTCCCTAGACTGTTTGCAGTGTCAGTTCCGGCTGCATTGCCTTCTCCCCAGCAACGGTCTGGTGATCTCATGGGCGGCTCCTTAGGACCAGTGACTTTGGAGAAAAAACCGTGGGCTTTTTCACACATTTTAATACATAATGTACCAACTGGAAATGGACAGCTACAACAGTGCAGCTCCTTTCAGAGTGACCCTAAAGAATATCACTGCAGGGCAATTTTCATGATAGACAGAATTTCGGGTGGGTCATTTAAATGTTCACTTTATCTTGGTTTAGAGATCATCAGAAATACATTATTTGCACGGATGCATAGAAATTATTGGTTTTGCAAAGGGGCCAGGGCATTGAAAAAGACAGGGATTAAAATATTAAGTGGATCCAAGCCAGAAGAGGAGGTGCATGCCTATAATTCCAGCACTCAGAAGGCTGAGGCAGGAGGATTTCTGGGAGTTTGAGGTCAGCCTGGACTACATACTGAATTCAAGGCCAACCTGAACTGCACAATGAGACCCTATCTCAAAGAAAGAAAAAGATTAAGTGAATCTAGATATGGTAGCACATGCCTATAATCCCAGTTCTCTGGAAGGCTGAGGCAGGAGGATCACAAGTTTAAGCCTAGCCTGGACAGTTCAGGAAATTAGTGAGACCTCTCAAAATAAATAACAAAACAAGGGCAGAGGATGTAGATCAGTGCAAAAGCCCTGAATTCAATTTCTAGTACTACAAAAACAGACAAACAAATAAATAACCAGTAAGGAGTTCTGGGTAAGACATATATGAAAAACTTCTTAGGATGGTGTTATGGTTGATACATTGTGTCAACTTGGGGAATCGGGAGGTTTAACTGAGTGATTCAGCAGGAAGCCAGGGTGCTTACTTTGTAAACATCCTGAGCCTGTGGAAAAGGAAGACATGGAGATTGTGTGAGAGGTACATGCCCCCTGGGTGGGGGTAGCTGTTTACAATGTAGGGGAGAAAAAGAAGCTGCTTGCAGCCATTCCTCCCTTTTGCTGTGCTCTGCTGCCGTGAACAGTTTGCTCTCTGCCACGTGCCACTCTGCCTCAGAGCCAGCCAAGTAAGGACTGAAACCTCCACAAACTGTAAGCTAAATAAAGCTTTCCTTCCTTCAATTTGGGCGTTGGGTATTTTGTCTCAGCAACAAGAAAAGAGTAACCAAGACAGATGGGCATACTATATGCTCTCTGTGTCTTTGGTAAACTCAAGTCTCAGGGTGCCTACTAAAAGGAAGCTTTCAATATTTAAGTGTAAGATAATAGGGTTTGTGATGCCAGCCAGGGTCTTTCCCCAGCTACTCCATTGCTTGTACAATAGCCCTGTAAGCAGAAGTCCATGGTGGCAGGGATGGAGGCTGGGCATAGGCTCCACATGGCTTGATCTCACCAAACTTACCTGGTTATCAGTACTACTGAATACCTAACTTGCATAGCAAAGACCTACAGTGAAGCCCAACATCCCCAAGGAGTTCAGCCCGTCACTGGTGGAAAGGTGATTATATTGGGTCCTTTCCTGTGTCATATATGTTGTAGATAGATAATAATTTGCCTCCTTTGTGTTACACAAAGGTTACAGAGGCCACTGTTTTGAACTGGCCACCTGTACCAGGGCCCAGCACACCAGAGTCCAGAACGGAGTCCTCCTGCTAAGTGCCAGGCAATCAAATTGAATTTTTGAAGGGAGCTGGTTTTCTAAAACAGGAGAAGATCTCAGTGAACCTGTGTCTCTGCCTAATGAAGATGTCTCCTCCTTTTGGCCTTACAAGGGAAGGAACTTTGAAACAATCTTTTGGTTTTGTATCACTATGTTTTCGCTTTCTCAGTCCTCCTTTGCCTACCACATCTGCTCAGAATGAGATGTTGCCTTACTCAAGAACCGCAAAGAAAAGCCAATTAAGATCTTTAAAATAAATTTGTTGCAATTTTGTCATCTGGTGCTTGCCAGCATCACAACTCAGAGAAGTAAGACAGGCCTTATTTACCATCATGCTCTTCTGCCCACATTCAAACCAGGCAGCTTCTGCCAGGAGAACGAATTAGCGGGTTTTCCCATACATCTCATCATCTGAAGCAGCTAAGGGAATAACCCGCCAAAGCTTCAATGCCTGTGCCAGTTGGGAGACAAGACTCAGGGCAGATAGGATGATATGTTACAGAATCAAAGGTGATGTGCTTTGAGGGTATAAATCAAGAGGTACTAGAGGTACAACCCACTTGGAGCACGTTTATTTCCCACTCCTAACATTTTAGACCTCTGTTGATTTTGCAATGGATAAACCTTGCCCTGAGAAAACCACCTTGGTGGTCTTGGTATCTTCCCTGCCAGGTAAGTAGGAGCTCTGTTGATTCTGAAGCCTCATTCCCAAGAAGATAAAGTCTGCCACACAGGGAAAATGGTAGCAGTGCTGCTGGGGTGGTCAGTGAACCTGCCACCTGGCTATTTTGGGGTTCCTCTCCCCAAAACCCAACAGACAAGTAAGGATGTTGCTCTTTGTGCGTGTGCATGTGCGTGTGCGTGTGCATGTGCATGTGCGCGTGCGTGTGCATGTGCATGTGCGCGTGCGTGTGCGTGTGGTGCAGGTGCTGAACCCAGGGCCTTGCACAAGCTAGGCAAACATTACCCCTGAGCTACTTCTCCAGGCTGAGATGCGACTCTTCCTTGTGGATACACTGTGACTGCTCTTGACTACCAAGGCGGAATTGAATTGCTACTACACAACAGGAGCGTGAAGGATTAGGTTGGAAGAGAAAAGATTCCTTGTGGCATCTCTAAGTACTTCTGTGTGTAATGGTAAAGGTTAATGAAAAACTTTGGCAACTTAAGAAACAAGAACTTGGAAGATTCAGATTTTTTGAAAAGGTCTTAATCATCTGAGATCCTGGCTAAAGGCAAACAAAATACAGAATGGGTAGAGGAAGAAGAAAGTTTATAACTATGAACCTGGGCTTCATAAGCATTTGCAGAAATGAGACTATAACAGCTAGACCTATTTCCTCCCTCAGCTTTGTGTGTGTATGTGCATATTATCTATTCTCTAGCATCTTTTCCTTTATTATTTTTCACTTCTTTGAGACAGAGTCTCACTATGCAGTTCAGGCTGACCTTGAGCTCACTTTGTAGCCCAGGCTGGCCTTGAACTCGCAATGATCCTCCTGCCTCCTGCCTCAGCCTCCCGAGTGCTGGGATTACAGGCGCGCGCCACCACACCCGGTTCCCTTTCCTTTATTATTGTATATAAGTTTTATTACAGGTTAACTTCACATTTGAGTGTTGATGTAACAGAATCAGTGGTACCTTGGTTCATGAGCTTAATTTGTTCTACGATTTTGGAAAAGATGGCCACGTTTGTGTTTGTTTGTGTTTGTGCGGGAAAGATGGCCACGATTGTGTGGGTTGTGTTTGTCATCCAATTCAGTCTGCAAACCAAAACAAAATTTTGCCAGATGCTTCTGTTTGCACATCAAATTGTTTGCACACAAAAGTATTGGTGAATGTGGCACCGTTGTATTCGGGTATGATTTTTAGTGAATTTAAGGAGTAATTGACAGAGGCTAGTGATGAATACAGTGACCACTGGAACTAAGCATCTCATTCTATGCAGTAAGAACATATTTGGGAATAATTTCTGGGGGAAGGCAATACAGAGTTGTTTTGTTGTGTGAATACTCACATCTTCGCAGACGAGTGTTCAAAGGATGGACTATGCCACTTAGAAGTCGTTATCTCCCAGCTCCTATGCTCGGTTTCGTGGTAGTTTTATTTTGTGGTTGGGAATGTGCAAACCGCCTTTCTTCTTTGCCTGTTGGGCTCCAACAAGGTAAAACACTAGTCAGTGGGGCTGGGGGCAAGAGAAGGGAATTGTTTCTTCGTGTTTGCTTCTGAAGCCAGTGAGCAGCAACGCGGGGAGGTATCTCTGACTCAGCACAGCATTTTCTTCTCGTGCAGAAGCTGAATCTAGTTTGTGTTTTATTCAACATTTGAAGAATAAGTCTCTCTGTACTGAACTCAGAGAGAGCAGCCCTTACAGGGCAGGAGCTTCTCCTTGGAGGCTTGAGTAAGCTCTGCGGGGCCCCCTCTCTGCATTTCTAAGTTCTAAAGATCCCAACCTCTTCTTCTAGTTACCTGAGCTGTAGTGGTGGTGCTTGCTTATTACAATCACCACGACATAATTCTTTTTTTTTTTTTAACTGTTGAGGAGTGAACCCAAGGGTGTCATACTGAGCTACATGTCCAGTCCTTTTTTAAAATTTTTAACTTTTTAATTTTTTTTTTTTGAGACAAGTTTTCACTGTATGGTTTGAGCTGCCCCTGAATTCATTATGCAGCCCAGGGTGGCCTCGAATTTGTACAATCCTCCTGCCTCAGCCTCCCGAGTGCTGGGATTACAGGTGTGCACCACCATGCCCAGCTCTTTTTTATTTTTTATTTTGAAACCGTATCTTGCTAAATTTCCTAGGCTGGACTCAAACATATGATCTTTCTGCCTCTGCCTCCCAGAGTGCTGGGATTATAGATCTACAGCTCCATGCCTGGCTGTCTGAGAACTTAAAGTACTGGGTCTTTGTGCCCTTTGTGTAACCTAGTGAACAACATTGTGTGTAATTAACAGTTCTTACAGCCCTGGTCTGTTTGAAATTTTAGAGTGCACCAGAGCTGGATCCTGAGTGTGTACCTCTTCTTTGTACTTTCATTATAGATAGTGTAGTCATGGCTTTAAAACTTACTTATATGCACTGAATCCTGAATTCGTTGCAAACCTCTTGCCCAGGCTTACGAAAACTCTATAGACATATATATGTTATTGCCTTCTTAAAATCTCCACGTGGCCAATTAAGTACTTCAATCTCTATATGGCCAAAACAGAACTCATAATTCCCTTCACCTTCAGACCACCCATCCAAGCCTACTCTTCCCTAAATTTTCCCCAATACAGTAAATTATACAACCATCAAAACAGCTCTTCATGTAAATACATGGAAATCAATCTTAATTTCTTTTTTCTTCCTACTATCCATTTAGAATTCAACAGCAAGTCCTAAGAAAACTATCTCTATAATATCCTTTGATCACCTGAATATTCCCTCCTCTCATCATGCCCTCCGGTACCACTGTAATCCAAGCTGCCAGACTCCCTAGCCTGGATATCTGCAGGTAACTGATGTCCCTTCTCTCACTCTTTCAATGCCATACACTCCTGCCCTATGCAGCAGTCAGAATAAACTTTTAGAAACATAAAGGAAGAAAAAAACCCCATAAAGCGCAGCCTTGGGTCCCTCGCAAGTTTTCCCAGCATATGTTACAAGGTGAACATGCCTGATCCTAATCTACAAGGTTTAACAAATGAGGTCCTTGTCCATTCCGTTCCTCTGAACTATCTCATGAGCCCCCGCCCCCCACCTCAGCATGCTGTTTTTTGAGACAGAGTATCTCTGTGTAGCTCAGGCAGTCCTTGAATTCAAGATGATCCTCCTTCCTCAGCCTACTGAGTCCTGGGATTACAAGTATGAGCCACCAAATCCAGCTCTCTCTGGCTTTCTTTTTCTTTTTTTCAAAATAGTGTTATTTTACCTTTATTTCAATACATTTCATTTCTTTTTAAAAATTTTGTTGGTACATTTTAGATATACACAGTGGTAACATTCATCACAGTCTGGCTTTCTTCTCGAGGCTGACGCATTTATGGAAGTGTAGTGCTCCATAAAAAGGTGCATGTGCCTAAATGGGGGGAGGTGCATAGACAAAATCCTGAAGCTCAGGCTGGTACCTGTTAGCCATGATGAACAGAGTATGTGCTATTCATTCCCACTGTGACCTGCAGCCCGCTCTGTAAGACGACTAGAGATCCACCCTCCTCTAACCCAGCTCCATCCACCTCATTACAGACGCTCAGCCCTACACCCGCCTTCTTCTATCAGTGCCTGGGTATCACCACACAAAGGAACCGGGGAAGCCGCCTGCCTAAGCCCTATGTCATGAATCTGGCTGCGGCTCCTCCCTGACTTGTACTGTTGAAGCAATTGTCAGAGCAGATAAACTGAACTCCCAGAGTTCAATTGTCTTTCACTCTGGTTGTTGCAATTTGAAACCATCCCCAAAGCCTGTGAAGTTCTTTTTTCTGTCAAGATTTATCCTATCTGGGAATGGTGGCTATTCAGGTGAACTTAATAACTAGGTAATAGCTAGATACATCCGTTTCCCTTTGTTTTGGAGATACAAGCAAGGAGATCTGTGTGAGGGGTCTGTCAATCAATCAAGAGTCATCAGGGAAGTTTAAAAAAAAAAGGAAAGTGTAAAGAAAAATCTCTTAGCTCTGTCTCAAAAATCACGGCATCAGAATTTTCTGGGCTGAAAGAATGTTTTTTTTTTATGTGAAATTGCATTTTAAAAATTCATGAGTGATTCCGATGTGGATCCTGGATAAGAATCAATGCTTAAGGAAGCTTCCTAGGTGATCTAATTTTTAAAGATAATTTTTAAAAAATTTTAAATTCTATTAGTACCGGCTTGCAGTACATCATAATTACATTCATCACGGGGTGTTCATGATTCTTTGTACGTGACCCTGGCTATTCGCTCCCCCCATCTCTTGGTCCTCTTCCAGTGTGCAAAAGATCCAGCTTCCTGTTTCCTGTTACGTGCAGATAATTTAAATGTCCAAGTTCTGCCCAGGCTTTGAAGAAGGGTAGGAAGCGGGGGACAGTGCGAAGCGACAGGTAGGTCAGCGTGGAGGGAAGGAAGAAGGGCTTCCCCACACCACCTCACTGTGATGGGTTTTCCCCACGAGGGTAAACTCTGCCTGACAGGCTTGCAGGAAGAATAGGATAACATCTGGAGAGGGCTGAAAATAGAAAGTATTACTGAACTTTTTGTAGCTGCTTACTTGAAAGAGGAACATAAATCATTTTTTTGCCCAGAGTCCTTATCTGTTCTTTATACCTTTGACTGTGGGTGTACAGCAGGTGGGGATCAAGAAGAGGGTGGTAAAGACATTTCTCACCAGTGGAAATCCCCTTTGGGTCTTGCATCCATTGGTGGGAGGTGGGGATTTTATCCATGGTGTTTGCATGAGGGAAGCCTCTCTGGGGATATCAGACAAACAGTCACAGATAAGACAGGGGGAGGGAGACATCCAGGCGAGGTGGTGGTACACACTCCTGGCCCCAGCTCCTTAGGAAGCTGATGCAGGAGAATTGTGAGTTTGAGGCCAGGCTGGGCAACACAGTGAGATCCTCATCTTTAGGGGAAAAAAAAAAAGACATAGTAGGAAGATCAAGACAGGGAGACACAGGCTGGTGCAGTGGTAAAAAAAGAAAGTCCTGCAAAGAAGGAGGAAGCACAGAGAGAGAGAAGAAAGGGACGGATGGGATGAAACCCTTCACACATCGTGCCTGTGCCCAAAGACGGTGTTCTGACCCTTAGGTTCTCTGAAGTCGCTGGTGCCTAACTCCCGTGTCTCCTGGGGCTTAGCGCCTCTTGCTGACCAGGGCTTACAGTGAGATTTCTCCCAGGGTTTCAGTCAAGAGTTTGGGAGGGCTGGGACTCAGCTACTCCTTGGCTGCCTGCACCTAACCGGTGGGATCCCCACAGGTCTCCTTGTGCTCTGGCTTCTGCCCATTGGGAAACCTGACATTCCCACTCACCTTTAACTTCTAGCCCCTCACCGCACCCTGCCCCCACCGCAGCAAACTGCTGAGATTTCCCTTTAATGTGCTTCTGCTCGTAGTCAGCACAATGGCCTCTATTCTGCTCAACTGATACCCTGCTCCTCTCCCTACAGTCAACCTTTCTTTAGCCTTAATCCCTTAAAACCCCTTAAACAACTCAAAAGCAATAAAGAGATAGTTCTTGGTTACATTTCTCCCCCTTGCTTTGTTCTTCCTAAACCTGTTCTCAGATTGCAGGCCAGAAGGTCTTTGTGTGACTGTTGACTCATCCCATTCACTCTAATGAGATCACCGGCAGTGGCAGCGGTAGACTGGGCGGCTGGGTGCTCGCGCTGGGTGTTGGGTAACAGAGCTGTCTAGGGAAGGGACGGGGTTTCCTGCAGGAGAGGAGAGGGAGGGGGCCTGCCAGGCCTGGGACTTTGCAACATCAGTGACTCCCAGGAGCCCAAAGGCATGATCCTTGGACACTGCAGGGTGGCTTATCCCCAACTGACCTGATCCCTTCTGTCCCACACTCACCCCAGAGTCCCCAAACAACCACATCTGTAATGGGATCAGCCGTCCATCTCCCATCCCACTCCCTGGGGGTTTGGGTTACATCCGCACCAGAAAATACACATGCTACTCATTACACCGTTACCTTGAATTCTGCTTCTAAGCACAAAAATGTTTGATGGAAATTAGCTAGGACAGATAAGTTTTGATGGGAAAATAAGGCTTTAGATTCTTGCTGAGGAGGACAAGACTTGGTCATGTGAAGGAATAGAAAAGAAAGTGTGCAGCTCTTGGGAGTGTGGGGCAGGGGATCTGGATGCGAACAGGGGATTTGGACAAAGCTCGCTGCCTCTCGGAATCTAGGGTCCTCCTCTGGAAAGGGAGGAAAGTACAGACTTGTTAGGCCAGGTGATGCCAGCAGGACCAGGAAACAACAAATAAAATGGAATGGATCAATATACTGACTATGAAACAACAATTGGTGCAAACCACAAAAGGGAGTGTCACCCTATGGCTGCTGTGTGTCTGTGTGCGCACATGTGTGCATGTGTACAATTAAAGTAACTCTCATCATACAGCATTGTGGTCAGCAGCCATGGAGAGGAAGCAGGGGTGCTAGTGTTAGAGAAAGTTGGCAAAATTCTATGCCAATCAAGCAATTTAGGTTTATACAGAGGTTAATACAAAAAAACTGTATGTATATTTTCACACACAAACACATTTATGTACATGTATTAATGTTGGTGTATGTGCAGTATATATTATTATATGGTATATATTTATACAGTATACAGTATATATATATATATTTATATTTACATAGGGGAAGGGATACATGGATAAAAGGACTGTGTGAACATGAAACATGTGAGGTTGAAAAACATCTTTACAGTAAGAGGGTGCTCTGTGTGAGAAAGGAGAGGCTGTGTCTGGATGTGTGTTTCTGTAGCAGCATCCTGGGCCTGGTACCTTTCTCTGGACTGTAGTCTTGGGCCTTTAACCTATGACTGGTTAGTCTTGACCATGTCATGGATCTGAATCCTCTCCCAAGAATCTCTGCCTCTTTAGATGTTAAATGTATTCTGTATTATTAGTAAGGAATTTTGCAAACCTGGCGAGGTAACAAAATATTCTGTGCGTCTGTGCGTGTTGCTGGATATCAAACCCAGGCTTCAGGCATATTTTGGCCTAGCACTCTGCTGCTGAACTATACTCCAAGTCCACAAAAGAAGAACTTAGATGAGTAAATCAAGCTCACAACATTAATAGCTTTGTATGAAGTTTATGAATATGTTGACAAGAATCTAGCTTTATGATTTGGTTTGTAATTCAATTTTTTTTTCTTTTTGAGACGGTCTCGCTGTGCAGTTCAGGCTGGCTTTGAGCTTACTTTGTAGCCCAACCTAGTCTCCACCTCACAAGGATGCTCCTGCCTCAGCCTCCCGAGTGCTGGGATTACAGGAATGTGCCACCATGTGTAATTCAGATTTGATTTTTAAATACACAATGTTAGAATTTAGTTCATATTTTGAACATCTTTGAAGTAAATTAAGTGGAGCAACAGCTTATTAAATGTAATAGATTTTATTTATTAGATTTACAACAGTTATTTAAAATCTTAGAGACAACTCAGAATCAACTTGTCAGATTTTTTACAAGACATTTTTAGGAACATTCTTGGTATTGCCTTGACGTATAGATCAACTCAAGGAGCAGGCTCATATTAACAACACTGATCTTCTAGTTCATGGACATAGTATATCTCTCTCATACTAAGGGCTTCTTTCATTTTGTTTTGCAATGTTTTATATGTTTCAGTGTATAGAGCTTGCAGTTTTCATTACACTTATTGCTAAGTGTTTTGTGTTTTGTTAGACTTTAAAGAATGTCATTTATTAATTTCATTTTCTAAGTGTTCATTGCTACAATACACACATAGTTGATTTTTATGTATTTTTATTGTATCTTCTTGCTAAATTCAGTTATTAATTTTCCTAGCCTATTTTTAGATCCACTAGGATTTTATGTATGTATAAATGTTTCTTCCAAAACAAATGAAAATTATATTTCTTTCTTTCTAGTCTTTATTTTTATTTATTTATTTATTTTTAACTTTATTTTTCATTTTGTTGTAGTAGCTAGGACCTTCAATACAATGCTAAATAGAAGCGGTTAGAGTGAATTGTCTTTCCCTTGTTCTTCTTTTTTTTTTTTTTGGTACCAGGAATCAAACTCATGACCTCAGGCTTGCCAGGCAAGCACTTATGCCACTGAGCTATATCCCCGGCCCTCCCTTGTCTTTAATGCTAGATATGAAGTGCTAAGATTTCACCACTAAGTGTGATGTTAAATGTAGGTTTTCACATAAAGTTATCTCGTTTGGAAATTTTCTTTCTATTTTTAGTGTGGTGTGAGTTTTTATCATGAATGTATGTTGAATTTTTTTTAAACTCATTTCCTGAAACTATTGAAAAAAATTAAATGACTTTATTTTACTAAGGCTGTATGAGAAACTACACATTTTGGAATTTTAAGTGTTAAACTAACATTTCATTCCTAGTAAAAGTTATGCTTGGTCATGGTGTGTTATCCTTTTAATATATTTGTTTATATTTGTTTGTGTTTGATTTGCCAAAATTTTGTTAAAGATTTTTTTGTTTTGTTTTAGTGTGGTTTTGCTTTTGAGATGGTCTCTTTCTGTGGCCCAGGTTCAAGTGATTTTCTTACCTCAGCCTCCTGAGTATCTAGGATTATAGGCATGCCACCATGAAATAGTTTGTATTTATGCACATGAGAGATATTTATTTACAGTTTTCTCTGTGTGAGATATTACCTTCTGGCTTTACTACCTGTACAATGTTGGCCATATAAAAATGAATTAATAACTTTTCTCTATTGTCTGATAGAGTTGTGTAGTATTCTTTTCTAATACTTGACAGACTTTATAAGTAAAATCATCTGGGGCTGGAATTTTCATTGTGGGAAGGTTCTCAGTTATAAAATCAAAAGTTTTACATATTATGTTACTTTCCATACTTTGGTTACTTTGATATGCAATGCTAGATTTTTAGCATTTGAATGAATATCTTCTAATTTCTAAAGTCTTCTCTCTTTCTCATCCTTTCTTTCTTTTTTCTTTCTTTTTGTTTTTTTGAGACAAGTTCTCACTATTTAGTTCAGGCTGGTCTGGAACTCACCATGTTGTTCAGGCTGGCCTGGAACTTGCAGTGATCATCCTGACTTGGCTTTCCACGTGTTGGTATTATTATTATTATTATTATTATTATTATTATTATTATTGTCTTTTTGAGACAGTCTTGCTGTGTAGTTCAGACTAGCCTTGAGCTCACTTTGTAAACCCGACTGGTCTCAAACTTGCAATAGTCCTCCTGCCTCTGTGTCCTGAGTGCTGGGATTATAGGCGTGCACCATCGTGCCCAGCCACGTGTTGGTATTATAATATAAATGTTTATTTATTTCCAGTTTATTTACTTCCAATTTAATTCCATTGTAGTCAAAGAACATAGTTGACATTATCTATTAAAAATTATTGACATTTCTTTTATAGCCCAGAGTGTGGTCCATTCTAGTGAACTTACCACAGGCACTTGAAAACAATGTGTGTTCTGCAGGTGATGGATGTGATGTTCTATAAACATCAGTTGGGTAGAGGTGATTGACAGTGCTATACATCCGTGTGGTGGCTGATTTTTTTCTTTTAGTTACCAAAGGGAAGTGTTAACATGTAAATGTGGTTGTGAAATTGTCACTTTATCCCTTGAGTTCTAGAAAATTTTTAGTTCATGACTTTGGAGTAGTTTTTTTTCTTTTTTTTGGAACTGGGAATTGAACTCATGACCTCACGCTTGCTAGGCAAGTGCTGTACAGCTGAGCTATATCTCTGGCCCCAGGTCATGATTTTGGAGCTCTGTTATTTGGTGCGTGCTTGTCTATTACTGTTAAGTCTTCCTGGGGCATTGTTCTTTTTCATTATTGTGAAAAATCCCTCTTCGTCTCTTGTAGCGGTTTTTGTCTTGAAATCCATTTTACCTGCTGTCTCACGTTGACTTTGCTTACTGTTTGAGTGGTAGGTATTTTCTCACTCACTTTCAGCCTCTAAGGACATAGTGTCTCAGTTGCCATAACATGAAACTATTAATTGGCAGCTTAAGAGGTATAAATTTATTTGTTAGCAGTCCTAGAGGACAGCAGGCTCAAGATTGAAGCTCCCAGTGAGGGCTCTCTTCTGCCTGCCTGCTGTGTGTCTTCACACAGTGAAGGTGGATGGATGGATGGATGGATGGATGGATGGACAGACAGACAGATTTGTGGTATCTCCACTCATAAGGACACAACTCTTATGGGGTCAGGGTTTTATCCATATGACCTCACTTAACCTTAACCATTTTCTTACCCTAAATCCAGCCATACAGGGCATTAATATTTCCATATGAATGGGTGTGTGTGTATGAAATTGAGTCCATAGCAGGTGGTGTTTTGACTCCTTTTGACAATGTCTGCCCTCAGTGATTGTTCTGGGGATTATGATAGACATTTTTTTAAAAAAGTCTTTTTATAGCTCATTTACAGTTACTATTCTGTTTCATGGAAAAATACTGAAACCTTATGATCTTATAGGTGCTGTAAGGATGGAGCAGGGAGCTACATCGTCTCTTTAATTAATTATCCCAGCAGTTAGTACCACGTAGCCCACCTGGTCTCTGTGCTCTAGGACTGAGATACATTCTCTTAGGACTCCCTTAGAGATGCATTTTAGAGCAAACAGCAGAAAGAGAATAAGTATATAAGTTCCCCTTTTACTAATTAGGATAATCACCCTATTAAAACTTGAATTTCAGTGTGTCTTTGTAACTCCATTAGTCGTATATCCCCCTCCATCTTCTAATATTTTACTTTTGGAATTATTTTATTATCTTATTCTTTATGTTTTATTCTATTCTGTTTGGGTTCTAGGGATTGAACCAGGGCCTTGTACATGGTGAGCCCATGCTCTGTCATTGACCTGTATCCCCAGCCTATTATTTAACTTTTCCTTCTCTTTTTCTGCTTATTCCTCCTCCTCAACCTCCTCTGTATTCTCTTCTCCTCTAATCTGAATAAATACTTTAACTTATTTCTCCATTTCCCCAAAGGTACAGAGAGGGAGAGGAATGACCACGACATTCACTACCCTCTTAGACATGTGAAAATTTCCCCAAGTCACAATGTACCTGGTAAAGTTAGCCTTGTGGAAGTGGAGCAAGAGGTGGCAAAAGCTGAAGTTCATATATAAAACCATGAATCCCATAAGCTAACCATGACTCTGGAAATTTTCCTAGGAAATTTCAGCTCACTGGCTTATTTTTTGTTTTTGGTGAGGATATGATAGAACACAGATCCAAAGAGAGAAATAGGCAAGTCTCTCAGGGCACTCACTTCTGTCTGGGGCACTGAGGCTCAGTGACTGTCAGAAGCAGATTCCCAGGGGGCTGAGGCCCTGGCTCCATGGCAGAGTGCTTGCCTGGTTCATTCTCTGCACCAACAAGGAAAAAAAAGAAAAAACGCAGCAAGTGGTGCTGGCTGGTCCACACAGCCCTGGAACAAAAAAATTCATTAGGGCTATTCTTAGGGTCTGCTGTTCCATCAGACTTGTTTCAGGTCTTTGCCTGGCCAGGGGCATGAATCTCTTTGCACCTTGTGAGAGATGGAGAGAGGAGAGAGATTTTCTTCTTAGATGCACAGGAGAGGGAGGGGAAGTGTGGCGCTTGTCACAAACCATCTATTCCTCTTACTGTAAAGTATTAAAAACAAACAGCATCCTAACCTCTTTGCCGGGGAGTGGGGCTGCTGTTTACAGATAAACAGAGACCTGCTGCCTGTTAGGATCCTGGAAACAAAATTCATTCAGAAGATTGAAAACACAATTGTGTTTACAGATTAGCAGCTACGTGCCAATGTCATGTTGGCCGCTGAAGGCAAAGGTCATGTTTACTGCAAGCAGAGGTGCAGGAGCTGCCACTGAGCTGTTGGCGAGGGATTTGGAGGAGGAGGAGGCTGCAGCAGCAGTGGAATTGTAGCTGCCTGATGCAAGGAGCCTCAAACTACATGATGTGGGACCACGAAAGCAAAGCCCTGAGACCACTGTGCAACCCCTTGGGGTCTGCAGTGGGGGTTTGGTTCTGATTTCTTCAAGTCCCAGAAACTTTGCGTCTAGCTACAGTGGAAGATTTGTCTCCAAAGTATAGTCCACAGCAGCAGAAGTTCACTGATCTCGTACAGAAGAGCACCCACGAGATATACATAGTACTGTGACTGCTGCAAGACAAAAGCCTCTCCCAGCAACAGCGACTGGCCTCCTGCTGGTCAGTCCCTCTGGAAGGCAGAATGAGGAAGAGGTTAGAAGATCCCACTGTGGCTGAAGCAGGAAGATCCACGGGAGTTGGAGGGCAGCTTGGGTTATACATTGAGTTCAAGGCCAGCCTGAACTACATAGTAAGACCCTGTCTCAAGCAAACCAACAAACCAAAAAACCCTCCCACTTCAATCAGAGAGACCTAAGTCTGTCCTTTCTCTGCCATATATATTCAGTGTGACCTTGAGTTTCAATCACCTACAAGAATAAAATTGTTCATCTCTTAGAATTGGTCAGAGGACCACGGCAGTTTGTATACACCCATGCATGCTATAGTATAGTCTGAGGCAGCTATATCTCTTCCCAAGGCGAGAGGGGTATAGATAAACCCGGGAATACAGTTATTATCACAGGGAAGATGACTGAGTGAGTGGTAGGGCAACGGAGATGAGGGAGGAGAAAACTGAATGATCAAATGGGCCATCATCTGTGTAACTGAGTAACATGTGAAGGTAACATTATGTAGGACAGCATCCAGAGCTAATTCCTTTCTATGTTCTCTATAATTTGTATTTCCTCAATCATTTTTGTATTAACAGAAGTAAAGATAACTTTATGTTATGCAGCATCCAGTGCTGATTCCCTACTATCTTCTCTATAATTTGGTATTTCCTTTAATGTTTGTGTGTTAACTAGTGTGAAGATGACATTATGTAATACAGCATCCAGTGCTAATTCCCTGCTATGCTCTGTATAATTTTGTATTTTCGATATTGTTAATGGCTTGTTCTGGTTCGTATGTCTCCATTCTTTTGTCTTTAAAATAATAAAAAAAAAAGAATTGGTCAGAGCAATAATAGAAAATGTGGGTGGTATTTCCCGCACGTCCTGGTGGTGAGTACTCAATAATGGTGGCTGGTGTTATTACAGGGAAAGGTTTTCATCCAAGAGAGTGAGGTGTGAGCTGGTAACTCATGGGAGCCAGAGCAGCTCAGGGAAAGGGGACAGCCGCTCTTGGTTTTGGCTTCTCATTTTGGGGGCTCCACAAAATTCCAGTGCAGAGGCAAAGAGGGAAGGTGACCATCTATTCCTGCTTGGCCCAGGACACCTCCCAATTTAGAACTACAGGTCCCACTGCCCTGGTCCCAAGGTGACCCAGATGGCTGGTCACCCGAGAGGCTGAATAGGATTTGGCTGCGGAGTGAGGGATTACAATGAAGTGCCTCGCTTCCTGGCTGACTCACTGCACCTTGAAGCCCAGACTTCTGGTAGAAGGGGCCTAGCAAGGGGTACGGTCTTTGGCTTCATTCTTGTTAATGGCTTTAATTAACACTGAGGCCCTCTGACAGGGCAACTTCCACCCAGCATCTGGGCAAATCCCTTTCCCACTGGGCTCAGTCAGCAGGCAGATTTGTGTGTGGTGGCAGGGACATGGCTTTCCCCAGGTCTTCTCTGGGCAGAATCGATGTAGACATTCAGGGGGCACAGCCAGCCATCTGGGAACGCCCAGAAGCCTGCTGGGGCAGACCTACTCGGGTGAAGCTGTCTTTCCTGCCTGGTCCACTTGATCTTTACAAGCTATTGCAGCTCCCTGTGGAGCCCAAAGCTCACATCTGCGTCCCCTCCAGAACTTTGTCCTTAGCATCGGAAGATGCTGGACTCCAGCCCAATAAACCAGCCTGATGCGTCCAGCCCCAGTTGCTGCAGCCTATGATTTAGGACTTGGAAAACATTTGGCATTGCCACACACAGCTTGTCCTGATTGTGAGTACCGATCAGTACCCACAGGATCCTTCTAGTCCTTCCAACTGAACTCTAGGCAAGAGTTAATAATACTAAGCTAGGCAGGATGGTGCATGCCTATAAGGCCAGCACTCAGGAGGCTGAGGCAGGAGGATTGCCTCAAGTTCAAGCTCAGCCTGGGTTGCATAGTGAGTTCAAAGCTAGCCTGAATTGCATAGTGAAACCCTGTCTCAAAAAACCCAAAATAATAATAATAATAATAATAATCCGAATTATTAGCAATATTTGGGGGGACATTCTGTACACATGTTAAGTGGAAGATATTTAAAAGTTGTAACACTGAATTCAGCTTACTGATGTATGTGAACGTGCTATTTCTTCAGTTCCTGCAGGATAATCACAGCCAAGTGTCATCAAAGAAAAGACACTGTGATGGTGCACACAGTTCTCTTCTGTTTCTAAGTGGGCAACCATGGCTGGGTGTTGCTCAGTGGCAGAGCACTTGCTGAGCATGTGAGGGGCCCCGGGTCTGACCCCCAGCACCAGGCACGCACACTTGCATGTGCACGCGCGCACGAGGAATCCAGCTTCTTTCGTTACGCAGAGATATACAGAAGAGTATAGCAATTCCACTTTTCTGTCTCTGTGTTTCTCACTTTAGGGAAGAAAACAGTTGTTTATCTCACATATGCTATTTTTTTAAAGTGAAAGTGAATTTATTATTTATAAAAATAGTGCAGTACCCATTTAGAAATGTCCCAGTACCTCCCTCAAACACGTTGGCAGTGCCTGCCCACAGCACTGGGCAGCATGATACCTGCAGATGCTCTTGGAAGTCCTCCATGATTCTAGAAAGCATAAGGGGGGTGGTCCTCAGACCAAAAGGATGGAGGATCACTGTTCCAGAGAAACTTTCACACCTGTGTATAGGAGGATTCATGTAAGGATGTTCATTTTAGCACTGCTTTTGACAGAAAGAAATGGGTAATAGCCTGGAAGACCATTCTTTTTTTTTTTTTTTTTTTTTTTTTGCGGTACTGGGGATCGAACTCAGGACCCTGCGCTTGCTAGGCAAGCGCTTATTCCACTGAGCTATATCCCCAGCCCCCTTGAAGACCATTCTTAAGGGACTTGCACAAATACCTTATGATATTTTCATAAAACAGCACATCATACAGCAAGGAAAATGAATGAGTCTGTGAATTGATGCTAAAAATCTAAAAATCAGCATGGAGATGAAGTATCAAGACAATTTACTTAGTATTAGTCCACGTATATAAAATCAAAAGACATGCAAAGCCATTCTATTCATAATTTATGGAAAATTACAGGAATAATTACATGATAAACTATAAGCGATAAAATAAATGGACAATACCAAGTGCTGGTGAGGCTGTGGGTGAACCAGAGTTCTCAGACATTGTAGCTGTGAACACCAGTAGAGCCTCATTTCATAATATTAAATGTATGCTTCTCTCATGACCCACTATTTTGTTCTTAGTGTTTACACGAAGACTTTATTTATTTATTTATTTTTATTTATTTATGTATTTATTGTCTTTTTGAGACAGGGTCTCGCTATGCAGTTCAGGCTGGTATTGAGCTCACTTTGTAGCCCAGGATGGCCTCAAACTCACAACAATGCTCCTGCCTCAGCCTCCTGAGTGCTGGGAGTACAGGTGTGTACGGCCACACCAGACATTACACAAAGACTTGTAATGGATGTTTATAGCAGCTCATTCATGATTGCAAAAATCAGAAACAGCCCAAATTTCCTTCAGTAGATGAATGGATAAATAAACTGTGGTATGTCCACACAATAGAATAGTACTCAGCAACAAAAATGGAAAAACTACTAATATAAGCGATAGTGTGCATGAATTAAAAAAGCATAATGCAGAGTAAAGGAAGGTAGTCTTGAAATGGCACATAGTACATGATTCCATTTATAAGTTATGTTTAAGAGACAAGGCCCTGGGTTCAATCCCAGTATTGGAAAGAAATAAAACAGTATATAATGACAAAAAAATATCAGTGATTTCCAGGGCTTGGGGTGTCAGGAGGGGGCGACTATAGAAGGGTAACAGGAAACAACTCTTGCAAACCATAGAGCTTTTCCATGTTCTGATTGTGGTGGTCAGTCTACAAATTTTACATGTGTTAAAATTCATAGAACTGTACACAAAAGGGGGGAAAGTATTTTGTATAATTTTTAAAAATTTTGTGCCTTTTTTTTTTGGTATTGGGAATCAAACTCACATCCTCATGCTTACCAGGCAGGTGCTGAACTGATTGCATCTTATAATCTTGTCTCTCTTTTTTTGGGTACTGGGAATCAAACTTATGACCTCAAGCTTGCCCAGGCAAGTACTTAGGCCGCTGGGCTATATCTCTAGCCTGTATTGTCTCTCCTAAGTCTCCTGTAGGCAGTGATGGCTTCTCACACTTGTTGTTTTAGATGCCCTCCATGGACTGAAGAGTACAGTTCAGCAGGCCTGTAGATCTCTCAGTTGAGTTTGCTGTTTTTGTTCCGCCCGGTATTTCTCCAAGACGGCACCGAGGCTTGTACTAAAACCACGCTTCCGTCTGCCCTGTAACTCTCACTCTGCACCCTCAATTTCAGTATTTCTTGCCTTCACTCCATTTTTTTTTAAAAAACTACTTTATCTTTTAATACCTTTATCTGCACTGGCATGTAATCCACGTAGTATAAAATTTACCCCTCCGGAGTTCCCCGTTAAATGCCTTCTGTATGTTCCCAAGGTTGTACAACTTCACTACCTAATTCGAGAACACATGCGTTACCCCCGAGGAAACCCTGTGCTCCTCGGCACTCTCCCTCCTTCCCCTTCCGAACCTGCTGCTCACTCAACCACTTCCTGCCCCGGAAGGAAGGCCTCCTGGTCTTCTCTAGACATTTCAGATAAACAGAAGCGTCAGGGCGTGTGCATCGCCTTTGCCACATGGCTTTTTCTCTCTGCATGTTTTCAGTTTCACCCCTGCTGTGGCGTGTGTCAGTACTTCAGTTTTTAAAATCACAAAATAATATTCTACTTAGTGGCCATCCCACATTTTGTTTATCCTTTAATAGTTAATGGAGGGAGCCGGGGATATAGCTCCCAATGGCACAAGCGCTTGCCTGGCAAATGTAAGGTCCTAAGTTTGATTCAGAGTACCAAAAAGAAAAAAAAAAAAGTGGACCTCTGAGTTGCTTTCAGTTTTGGTTGTTATGAGTAACAATGCTATGAATATTCTCATGCAAAATTTTGTGGACATATAATTTTAATCTTCTTGGGTATATATGGAGAAGAGGGATTGCTGATCATAAGATACTTTGTATTTAACTTTTTTGTCCCCTGGTACTGGGGATTGAACCCAGGACCTTCACACTATAGCTACATCCCAGTCCTTTTTATTTTCTAGTTTGAAATGAGGTCTTGCTAAATCACGAAGTTATCCTGGCTGGGTTCAAACTTATAATCCTCCTGACTCAGCCTCCCAGAGCACTGATCATAGGTATATGAATATGGATTACTGACAGTATGACTATGGATTACTCCGCTGATTGGTTTACCATATTTCTGGGTGTGGGTAATGGGAAGCTCCACGCTGGGTGTGGTTGGCATCAACCAATAGGCTTGCACCCTGGATGGAATATGAAGGGAGAGACCATAGGCAGGCTGCTTCCAGCTTCCTGCCTACCCTGCCACGGACTGTTTCTTGTCTGTCACACCTCTCTGCCTTGCTGCCCTGCCGTGGAGCCAGCTGACTATGTACTAAAATATCTACAAACTATGGAATAAAATAAACCTTTCCTCCTTTACCTTCTGGATGTTGGGTATTTTGTCCCAGCAATAAGAAAGGTGACTAGGATATCACCCCCCACAAAAGGGAATTCTTCTATGCAAGTTTGTCGGCAACCAACATTTCTGGATTTATGAATTTCCGCCTACAGTTATGAGGTGGTACCTCACACTTGTAATTTGCATTTTCCTAATGACAAATGGTTTAGAACAGCTTTTATCTCTTTTTCTTCTTCCTTTCCCTCCTTTTCTTTCTTTCTTTCTTTCTTTCTTTCTTTCTTTCTCTCTCTTTCTTTCTTTCTTTCTTTCTTTTTTAGAAACAAGGTCTTGCTTTGTGAGCAAGATGAGCTCAGGATGGCCTTGAACTCATTAGGTAGCTCAGGCTGACCTCAAACTGAAGGTAATCCTCTTGCCTCAGCCTCTTGAGTGCTGGGGTTATAGGGATGCATCACTATGCCTGCATAGAACAGTTTTTCTTTTTTTTTTTTTTGGCGGTACTGGGGATCAAACTCAGGACCCTGCGCTTGCTAGGCAGGCGCTTATTCCACTGAGCTATATCCCCAGCTCCTATTTATTTATTTTGAATTTTTACCTCCAGAAAATCTTCATATAGAAAGATTATTTTAACATTGCTCTTTTTTTTTTTTTTTTTCCGGGACCGGGGATCGAACTCAGGGCCCTAGTGCTCAGCGGCAAGCACTTAGCCCACTGAGCTGTACCTCCAGCCCTAGAAAGATTATTTTAGAGGCTGTATTCTTTTTTTTTTTTTTTTTGGCGGTACTGGGGATCAAACTCAGGACCTTGCGCTTGCTAGGCAGGCACTTATTCCACTGAACTATATCCCCAGCCCTTAGAACAGCTTTTTAAAAAATTAATTTTATTGGTGCACTTTTGATATATAATTATCTCATTTATTATAGAGAAACTGTGTCTGAACACAATATATCTTGATTCTTCTTCTTTTCCCCAAGAGTAGCTTTTCTTTACTTATTATTTATTTTTATGCTTTTTTTAAAGAAGTGCCTGTTCAGATCTGTTGCTCATTTCTGATTTTTTTTTTTTTTTTTGGTCTTTTTGAGACAGGCTTTCACTATACAGTTCAGGCTTGCCGTGAGCTCACTTTGTAGCCCAGGTTGGTCTTGAACTTGCAATGAGCCTCCTGCCTCATCCTCCCAAGTGCTGGGATTACAGGTGAACACCACCACATCGGCTCATTTCTGATTTGAGGTGTTTTTTCTTTCACTGTTAAGAGTTCAGTTTTCAGAGTTCTTTGTATAGTTTGTCTATAAACTGTTCTAATATCTGTTCTTTTTTTTTTTTTTTTGAGATAGGGTCTCACTATGTAGTTCAGGCTGGGCTGGAATCCACTATATAGCCAAGGTTGGCCTCAAACTCACAGTGATCCTCCTGCCTCGGCCTTCTGAATGTGGGCATTACAGGTGTGCGGCAACATGCCCAGCTGTAGTCAGATATATTACATACAAACTATACGATCATTTAAAAATTAAGCTAAGTACCAACTCCTCATGTTTAGATCTGCAAACATAGACTAATACGAGAATAAAAAGAAAAAATAAAAATGGAACCATGAAAATAAAATAAAGACCACATTTCAGGAGTGAGAGGAGAGCAGAGGGCGGGAAAGCCTTGGCTCTGGGGCCGGGGCCCCTGAATTCGGCTTCAGCTTTTCCCCTTGTCAGCAGTGTGAGCTGCGCGTCCCAGTCTCTTCCTCAGAAGAATAGAGATTAATTAATATGTATTTTTGAGAGTGGCTGTAGGGACTAAATGGGAATGTGGAAAGATCACTGGTACTTAGTAAAGGCTCAATAAATAGTAGCTTAACAGAATTCGCCTTAGCAGGTTTTATCTTGGCAGCGAGTAGGAAAATCAGAACAAATCTAGGTTTTGCTTTCAAAATCTGTGTCTTTCTCATACTCTGACCACCAGGGGGCAGCATTAGAAACCTGGCCGTGCTGGGTGCCAATTTTACCTCTCCTACCTGCCCTGGGGACAATCCTGGGGAGGTGGCTTCATCTCTGTGAGCCTCAGTTTCTCTTCTGTGAAGTAAGGGTTGGAGAAACCAATCCTCTCTTTTCACTTTGACACCTTTAGTCACCTTGTTTTGTTGTGTTGTGTTTTGTTTTTTTTGAGACAAGCTCTTACTACATAGATCAGGCTGACCTTGAATTCACTGTGTAGCCCAGGTTGACCTTGAACTCATGGCAATCCTCCTGCATCAGCCTCCCAAGTGCTGGGATTACAGGTATGTGCCGCCACACCCTGCAAGTCCATGTATTTTTAACAAGACTGGCACTGTCTTTGGAGTCTGATAGAGTATATATTTAATTTGTATACATTTTTAAAAAGATGCACCATGGTGTATTGGAAAGACATTCAGCTAAGACTCAGGGTCCTGGGAGCTTGTGCTATCTTAGCCTGACCTTCTTACGTGACTTTGGGCAAATCTTGATGTCCCCGGATTTTGGAGTCTCAAAGCATTAGAACTAGTGGGGTTCCAAATCCCAATAAGTGGCACACGTCTGTAATCCCAGAACTCGGGAGACTGAGGCAGGATTGTTGAAAGTTTGAGACCAGCCTGGGCTACAAAGTGAGCTCAGCACCAGCCTGAACTGCATAGCGAGACCCTGCCTCAAAAAGCCAAAAAGAAAAAAAAAATTCCCAATAAAAATCATGAAATAGAGATGCTGCTGGAGATGAAGAGAGGGAGACTGAGGAAGACGCACGGGAAGTTCAACTCTATTTGTGAAGCTTTGTTTCTTAGTGAATATTCGAAGTACATGAGGCAAATCTTTTGCTCTGATCAGTCAACATCACAGAGTATGAGGGGCACTGTCCTCTGTACTTCACAAGGGAAAAGAATTTGGTGAAAGGGAGGGCGGGAGTATGTGCTGAGGACATTCCACAGACAAGGAGAGCAGAGATGTGGTGGAGATAAGGAATAAGAGATTTTCCAAGATATTTTGATACCAGGAAATGCAACGGAGGGAGTGGCTGAGATAAGCAAGAAGCAGCAGGTCACGTCAGCGGCTGGGGAGCAGGTATGGATTTTGTCTTGTTCTGGTCACTGAAGAGCTGTATGCAACTTCATTTTGCATCCTGAAATCATCCATTTGCTTGATTTTAAGTTGTTCTTTGGTAAACAAGCTACCTTTCAAAGTCATACTGGGTCCTTGTCCCAGGCAGTAGTCAGTACAGACGCAGGGTGGGAAAGGCTGGGCCTGCTCCTTTCTTTGATGGGGTTAGTCTCTTGGGAAAGCAGACACTGAAGTAACTGATAATACTGATCGATTCAGGCTGGGTGGCATGGCACACATCTGTAATCCTAGCACTTGGGAGGCTGAAGCAGGAGGACTGCTGTGAGTTTGAGGCCAGCCTGGGCTATGCAGAGAATTCAAGCCCAGCCTGAAATTCATAGCGAGACTCTATCTCAATGCCCCACCCCCGCCAGTTTATTTTAAAGGACCTGGCATATACTTTAACCTTGCTTAATTACTCTCTAATGAAGGACAGAGAAAAATAATCTGAATCATGGAGAAATATGACATGCTTTCAAACGAGTTGATTTAATATTATAACGTACTAGTTTCCTCCCAATTAATCTACATATTCAATGTAATTCTAGCCCAAATACAAATTATAAAAATACTGGTCCATGAACAGGTATATTAACTCTGAAAAAGAATACTAAAACAGGGATGCTCCTATGCTTCCAAATACTAAAATATTCTACAAAACTTTAGCCATAAAAAAGTACTCTACTGACACAAAAGCAAACAGTGATTAGAGGATCAGTAGAGACATTTCCAGGCACACCTAGGCATAGATGAGAACTTAGTAAATGAGAAAGATACCTCCAATCCATAGGAAGTAGAATTGCTTAGGAAACAAGATTAAGAGCTGGCTTAATTTATGGAAAGAATAAAACAGAATCTAGAGTACATACATGAAACAGGAATTCCAAATAAACTAAAAGCTGGAATGTGCGTGGTAAAAATCTTTGCAATGTAAAATTGACAGACTTTTTATTTCTTTAGTTTTGTTTTTATTTTTTGGCACCAGGAATCTAACTCATGACCTTGTGTTTGCCAGGCAGGTGCTGTGCTGCTGAGCTGCATTCCTGGCCCTGACAGAAGACTGTGTAAAGAACAAAACCTTCAAAGCACAAACCAGTAGTCAAAAAACAAAACAAAACGAAGTCTGCCAAACCTGGTTAGTCTGATTATACAAAAACGATTTCTACTCAGCAGAGAAAACTCACGACAAAACAACAGCAAGTGACAGAGTAGACTGTCATATTTAAATATTTTAAAACTATATTTTTAAATATCCTACAAGTGAGAAATTGTTACCTAAAGTATACAAGGGACTCTGCAACTAATTAGAAATACAGGAATGATCACAGAAAGAGGTACAAAGTTGGTTGTTTATAGAAAAGGAGAACTAATGGGCATATGAATAAATGGTCAAACTAGTGGTGATCAGAGAAATCCAAGTTAAAAGAATAATTGCCAGAAGATACCACTTAGATATTGGACTAAAAATTAAACATCAGGATAACACCAGGTATGGTTGGGGGTATGGGGTTTAGGAGTTGTCATGTACCACAAGAGGGAATATAGACTAATACAGCCATCTGAAGACCCACCAGTTCTGCACCTGGATATGTATGTGACAGAGAAACTATCACATATATATGGGGGTGCTTGTGTGGTAGCTGAGGGGAAGTAATCCAGGTATCCATCATTAGAACAGCTAGAAATCCATCCATCCATCCATCCACCCATCCATCTATCCATCCATCTGTCATCCATCATCCATCTACCTACCCACCCCCCCATCCATCTTTTTTTTTATGTCTTTTTGAGACAGGTCTTGCTATGCAGTTCAGACTGGCCTTGAGCTTACTTTGTAGTCTAGGCTGGTCTCGAACTCGCAATGATCCTCCTGCCTCAGCCTCCTGAGTGCTGGGATTACAGGCGTGCGCTACCACGCCCATCCATCCATCCATCCATCCATCCATCCATCCATCTCTTCCCCCGTCTCCCTTCACCTACATACTTACTCACCTCACCCTTTCATATGAAGTTAGAAGCATCAGTCTCGTCATACATAGAGCAAGATAGCTAGATTTTACAAATAAAACCCTGAAAACAAAAATAGAAATGAATATATACAATTTTGAAGCACGTGTCCAAATTAGACCTAACATAAAGTTAATTCTTTTACTGGTAGTGTGATTCCTCACAATATCCATACAGAAATAAGTTCAATTGTATCCGCAGTGATAGGTGCTCACTTCAGTTCCGCTGTTTTTGCCTCTGAAAACAATGCTAAAGCGACAATCCCTGTAGTGTATTATTATGTCTGGCTGCTTTACAAATATGGGGTAGGAATGGCATTGCAGGCTCGACAGTGCTTGCAACTAGAAACTATGTATGATGAAAAAAAATTCAGACATGCGAAGTAGAGGTAATGCACCAGGATAAGCATCCGAGTACTCATCCCTCTGCTTTAGCAACTAACAGATGAGGAGCAATAAGGCGATGGGGCATAAAGAAACCATCTGTGCTCTTTTTTTTTTTTTTGCAGTACTGGGGATTGAACTTAGGACCTTGTGCTTGCCAGGCAGGCACTTATTCCACTGAGCTACATCCCCAGCCAACCTGTCTGTGCTTTTGTTGGTAATGTCAAGTACAACCACTATGGAAGTCAGGAGATTCCTCAAAAACCTAAAACTAGAAATTCCATTCACCCAATCTATTTCCCATCGAGGCATCTCCCCACGAGCTAAAGACTTCGTATTACAGGGGTGCGTGCATACCCGTGTTCACAGCAGCACACTTCATAATAGCTAAGTCTCAGGAGCAGCCTACACGCCCTTCAGCAGATGGGTGGATAAAGAAGATGTGATATTTCCACACAGTGGAGTACTACTCTGCCATAAAGAAAGTAAACTTGAATCATTTGTAGGAAACTGGATGCACCTTGAAACCATAATGTTAAGTGAAATAAATCAGACACACAGCTTAAGTATTGCAGGGTTTCTCTTACGTGAGGAACTGAAATTTTAACTAAAGAACAAAATAAAAGAGAAAGAATAGGAGGTAGAGAAATGGACCTTTCTCAAATGGGAAGAGGACCAAGAGATGGGTGGAGAAAAGGAACTAAGATGTATTATCTGCGTGTATCAACTCTACACAAGGAAGGTAAACACGACGTGCTGCAAATGTACTAATTCACAAAAACCAATAAAACCTTTAAAAAAATAAATAAATGCCTTCTGTGGTGTCCTCTCCACCCCCAACACCCACTGGATTACTCTGAAATGAGCTAGGTATATTTGAAAGTGGAGACAAGATTTCCTGGTATACAGGATGAAGTTTTTGAGACAGAAAATGGAATCTGAGACAGTCCCTCGAGCGTGGGTCTGGGCGCTGAAAGACTGGAGTGGCGATCAGAGATGGAGGCTGAGAGCAGGGGAGAGCTGGGTAGAAGAGCTGGGTAGAAGAGCTGGCATTTGCTTTTGGACAGACTGAGACTTTGACCTTTTAGGTAGCTAACTGGAGGTGTCTCACCGTCAGCTAAATAAAGAGATTTGGAATTTGAGAGATAGGAAGTGCTTGGAGACAAAACTGGGGAGTTGCTGATAGGTCTCACCTCACGCGCCTCGGTGATATCAGTAGGCAGTGCGTGGTGAGAGCAGAAAGACCAATCCCTGTGGTCCCTTGTGATAGGCAGAATGGTGGCCTCCACAGATATCTAAACCCAGTACCTGTCACTGTGCCTTACATAATGAGAGCGACTTTCCATCCAGCTGTGATGAAGGTAGAGGATTTTGAAATGGTGAGATTACCCTGGATTACCACAGTGGCCCAGTCTAATCATTCTGGCCCTTAAAGGTGGAGCGCCCTTCCCTGCTATGGTCAGAGGTTGGAGGTCGGAGGAAGGAGCGATGGAGACGCCATCCCAGAGATGCAACACTGTGGGTTTTGAAGAAGAAATCCAAGAGCCGAGGAATGCAGGACCCCCAGGGGCTCCGGGAAAGCGTGCAGCCCTGCCGCCGCCTTCATTTGAGCCCTGAGGGGCTTATTTGAACATTGATCTCTAGAACTGTAGACTTGTCTAGGTTGCCAACTCTGCGGCGATTGGGACATCGGCAGTAGGAATTGAATGTGCCCTCCTGTATGAAGAGATGGAGGAGAAAAGAGAGCAGAGGGGGACTGGGAAGCACCCAGTGAGACCAAAGGAAAAGCGAAGACCATGTCACTGATGCCTAAGGAGGGCAAGGACGGGTCCTCAGATCTGGGACTTTGGACGGTGGTGGGTTATGTTCTGAGGAGTTTTCTCCAAAGGGAATGAGGAAATGTGATGACAGCTGGATGTAGCGGCCCGCGCCTGTAATCCCAGCACTCTGGAGACAAGAGGAGGATCTCTGCGCATTTGAGGCCAGCCTGGGCTACACAGTGAATTCGAGGCCAGCCTGAACCACCAAGCGAGACCCTGTCTGAAAAAAATAAACCAACAAGGAAACAAAATACGATGGTAGTTAAGAGATGTTTGTAGTCGTTGGCCACGTTTGTCAGCTAGTGAGACCGATACAGGAAAAAGCGCATGCTGTAGAAGGAAAGAGAAGCACAGGGCAGAGTCGAGTGCACAGTTAGACCTGGGGACACAGCACTTGCCTAGCACAAGGCCCTGGTTCCACCCCTAGCACTGAAAGGAAACTGGAAATGACAGAGACAGCCCAAGCGGAGAGGCCAGCAGAGGGTGCGGGTGGCCGGGCTGCAGCAGGGCGGCTGTGGCGCGTGTCTGCGGACTTGGTCCTTGTATGCCCAGGCCTCTGAGTGCGGAGATAGAGGGGTAGGAGTTCTGCCAAGGAAGAAGATGCAGAACGGTGTTCGGGGAAAGCTAAGGGAAGGGGAAGAAGAGTGGGATTGTCAGGTAGCCTTCCAGACCCACTGAACATTCAACTGCTTCCAGAGAGGAGTAAGCGAAATACAAAGCATCACCAAAAATGGATTTGCGAAGAGCAGGATTTCCCCGATGCGGTGCGCATGTCTTTTTCTCACCCCGCCTTTGGAGGGGAGGCCGAGAGCCCTGGGTTTTGGACTCTCCCTTAGCGGCTTTGTGGCCTCTGGGCTAGGGGTTGTTACCTGCCTCCCAGAGATAGTCTGATGAATATCCTGTTCTGTTGAAGGCCAGATGAAATGAATTTTTCTGTTTCCAGCTGCACCACACCCTTTGGCGACCTCCCACTGAGTTCTGGTTTCTGGTCTAGACAAGACATTTCATTTTTTTGCACATTTGCATAGTAGAGATTATTGACATCAGCCAGATCCCAGTGAGTGCTCACACCTGCCTCGGCCCAGCGCTTGGCTTGGCCCGGCCCAGCTCTGGTCTTCCCTCCCCGCTGGCACCTTCCTTTCCCACAGGGAAGTGCAGGCGGCCGAAGTCCCACTTGTGAATAACAATGGCGAGTTTTCTGTCTCCCTTTGCTGTGGAGCAGTCTGTCCAGCAAAAGCCCGTGTGCAAGTTGCCACGATCCACACCCTCCAGAGAAGACACGGTGATCACCAAGGGCCGTTCTTTCATGGTCCGTGGGCAGCCGGGGAAAACGAATAGGGCCACAGACAGAAGGGAGGGCGGGAGCGTGGGGATCGGAAGGCCAGGGCAGGGCCCACACACTCCTAGTGTGACATGGTCACATTCTGGCTGTAAACAGGTCCTCCATGGAGGTGAGGCTGTAAAGAAGTGAAGGATCCGGAAAAGTCCAGCTGGGAAGAGTTTCACATGTGTGTGAAATAGGCTGCTGTTCCTGTGGAAGCTTCTAGGACGTTGCTCCGCTAAGAGTCAATTATTTGCTGTCATAGTCTAAAGATAGCTCCCTCCTTTCTGGTTTATTTCTCTCGCTGTCTCTCTCTTTCTCTTTCTTTCTTTCACTTTTTCTTGGAGACAGAGTATTGCTTTGTAGTCCAAGCTGGCCTGAAACTCGTTATGTAGCTCAGGCTGGCCTCACACTTGATGGCAACTCTCCTGCCTCAGCCTCCCAGGTTCTAGGATTACAGGTGGATGCCACTAACTTGCTTACTCTTCTCTTGCCTGTCCTGCTCCCATCTCGAACAGCCAGAAGCCCATTCAAGTTTAAAGGCCCTCTTCCAATTTTACTTCCTTTACTAAGGCATACCTGCTTTTTTATGTATTTATTTTTTTTTAACCAGTTCTCTTAAGCTTTATAGCCTCTTTCAGCAGCGTATCTGCGTGTTTTTATTCACTATCACCCTGCCAAGGCATCTTGTTTTGTTGTTGCTGTTGTTGTTTTCAGGGGCAGTACTGAGAATCCAACTCAGAACCTCATGTTTGCCAAGCAGGCGCTGCACCCTTGAGCTAAACCCCAGCTAGGGAGCCTTTTTTAGACATTTTCTCCCCAGTCACAGCCATGGTAAGGGTATCCCGGAAAAGGCTGGTGTCCAGGACATTAAAGCCTTAGCGACAGGAATAAGCAATGCCAGTCACATGGCTGAAGACTGCAGACCTGATTTTCCATGCTACCTTGAGTGAGGTTCTGCCCACAGGGTTCCAAGTCCTTTGATGTCTTCTTTGGCCTGGAAACTGCGCTGACACAGACATCAAGAACCTGGCTCAGACACCAGATGGAAAGCACTAGAATACACAAGGGGCCCGTTGTAGACGATCAGTATGAAAATGTTCACTTTTGAATCAGATACACTGCAGATGGGTTACAGAATATCATTCATCTGTCACAAAGGCCTCAGAGTATGTCTTGCCACAGCAGTTTAGGATGGGGCAATCACAGTAGACTTTGACTTATAGAAAATACACAAGAGTTTGGTGGCTATATAGGAGGTGTAGTCAAAAATATAGTGAATGTTAAAATTTAGAGTATTTATTAGAGTAAAAGACACACCCATGAATCCCCCTTAAAACACTTGCCCTCACTTCAAACACACTTACCCCAGCATTCTTTCCCCTCTCAGGCACAGTTCTGGAATTCCTCTTTCACGAGTGTTGAATTAGTTGCACTGTCATGGCCGCCTCAGAGTTGTAAATCCATTAAAAAAAATATTGACCTCTGTGGTCTTTCTGACTTTGGGGAAGAGCCAGGAGGCACACAGCACCAGATCTGGTGCATAAAGTTGATGAAAACACAGCAGAATGTTCTGAGCCTGCCCTTCCCTCGGGCGGCCCTCAGTGACAGCATTTGCTGTACTGTCGATCATATCTCACAGACACAAAACTGGACTTCCAGAGCTGTTTCAGCAGTCTGGGCTCACACACAGCACCCTTTCCTCATTGGACCTGGTGTGGTAGCTTGGATCATGCTCCACTTTCGGGCCCAACGCACCAGGACCAAGTGATAGTGAACTGCAATCTCTGAAGCCATGAGCCAAAACACCTCTCTTTCCTTGAAGTTGATTTTCCCAGGTCTTTTGTCACAGTAATGGAAAGCCCACCAACACAGTGGTGATAAATATATGCTATTTTATATTGGACCCAATTTATACCTAGAGGGTTGTTTTAGTATCTTCTTGAGGGATTATTTAACTCTCTACTGACAATATGGTAGTACTGAATGGAAAATGCTAAAATTTTGTAATAGTAACAGTTTTATGTATCTCTCTTTAGTCTTGGCACAACTACGGCCATATATCTTACATTTCCATGCTGTAAATATCACACTGTAATATTATAATGATTGCATAAAATATTTCAAAGAAAGCAGAGCTGGATGTGCTGGCACACGCCTGTAATCCTAGCACTCAGGAGGCTGAGGCAGGAGGATTGCAAGTTCAAGGCCAACCTGACAACTTAGTGAGACCCTGTCTCAAAATTTTAAGAATGGAGAAGCCACATGTGGTGGCACAAACCTACAATCTCAGCACTCTGGGAGGCTGAGGCAAAAGGATCACAGGTTTGCACTCAGTCCGGGCAATTTAGTGAAAGCCTGTATCAGATTAAAAATTAAAAGGGCTGGTGAAAGGACCCTGGGTTCAGTCCCCAGTGTGGTGGATTGACAACTTGTGATCAATTTATAACCCCCAGCTGAACTGAGTAAGTGTGGTGCTGGGTGTAGGAGGCCCACCTAGAGATTGTTGCCAGCAGCAGAAAAGGCAGAACTGGAGAAGGAAGGCTGTTGGTAGGTGGTAGAAGCTGTTAGGAGCCTGTTAGAAGCAGAGAGAAGCTGTAAGGAGCAGAAGTTGGTTTTCTTGAAGGAGCTTGTCATGCTGGATTTCCTGATGAACTCGGCTGTTTTCATCCTCCGAGGAGCTTGGGACCTTGTTATTGAGAACGGCTTTGGTTCGCTCTGGGGGAGCCCTGGTCCTCACTGTGAGCATCACTTCCTGGCTCCGGGAGGAAAGATGGTGCACTGCTCAGTCTCCTGGAGAAGCTTCCTATGTTGGCTTTCTTGATGGGAATTCAGCTGTCTTGATCATCGGAGGAGCTTGGGACCTCACTGTTGCTGAGGATGGCTGTGATTCTTTTCGGAGGAGCTCTGGTTCTTATTTTGACTGTCATTTCCTGGCTCCCATGCAGATCCCTCAGCCTGCTGGCACAGATCCTTCATCCTGCTGGCACAGACTTTCTAGATTCCACCACTGACCTTTGGGCCTTCCCAGTGCAGATCCGTGAAACAGGCCTGTGTGAGACATTGTCGTGGGCTCTGGGCCTCTAGCTGCATTCACGGAAGGCATTGTTATGGGCTCTAGGTCTTTAGCTGGACTCGTGCAGGACATTTCCATGGGATCCAGGCCCTCAGCTGGATTCTTGTCTATAGTATGTGATTTGTATATGATTCTGTGACTATTCTTGTGACTATTATAAATAATCTTATAAAATATATGTCCTGTATTATATTGTTCACCTTGCACTAAGTCCCAAACTACAACACCCAGTTGCACACAAACACCCAGAGGCTGGGGGTGTAGCTCAGTGGTGGAACACTTGTCTAGCATGTGTGAGGCCCTGGCTTCGATCTTCATTACCAAGGGGCGGGGGTAATACTCTGATGTACTTTGATGAACTGCTTCTTTTTTTATAGTTCTGCTTTGATTTTGATGATCCTCTTGGATCTGCAAGTTGATTCTTTCTTAACCAACACTGAGGGATTTTCCAGTATTATTTATTCATGTCTTTTTTTCTACCTTTCTCTCTTTTTTTCCTTCTGTGACTGTAACATACATTTGTTGGGCTGCTTGGTATCATTTCAAGGTCATGGAAATGCTGATAACTTAAAACAATTTTTTTGCCTCTGTTCATCAGATAATATTTATTTATTTATTTATTGTCTTTTTGTGAGACAGGGTTTCACTGTGCAGTTCAGGCTGGCCTTGAATTCACTTTGTTGCCTAGACTGGCCTTACACTCACAGTAGTCTGCCTGCCTCAGCCTCCCCAGTGCTGGGATTATAGGTGTGCGCCACCACACCTATAAATAAATAAATAATTTTTATTTATTCATCTTTAGATTTTGCTTACCTTTTCATCTGTCATCATTAATTTGCTGTTAAATCTGGCTAGTGAATTTTCAAATTTCAGAGATTGTAATTTTTAGTTCAAGAATTTCCATTTGGTCCTTGTTTGTAGTTTCCATTTCTCTTCTGGGCTTCTCTATCTGTTCACTCACCTTGTTATTGTTCCCTGAAACATACAGTATTTAAAAAAAAAAGTTGTCTATGTCTGTTCATTCTAACACTCACGTCATCGCATGGTCTGTTCCTTTTGGCTGACTTTTATTTTATTGTATTGTATTTTATTTTATTTTTGAGACAGGGTCTTGCTATGCAGTTGAGGCTGGCCTTGAACTCTAGGCTGCCCTCAAACTCACAGCGATCCTCCTACCTCAGCCTCCCCAGTGCTGGCATGACAGTCATGGACCTACCTGCTGACTTTTTAATGATGGGTCCCCTATTCCTATTTCTTCTCATGTCTAGTCACTGTTTCATGATGTCCTGGCCATTGTGGTGATACATTGTCAACCCTCTGGATTCTGGGACCTTCCTCTGAAGTCTGTTGATACTTGCTATAATAGGCCATTAAGTTACTAGATAGTCAAATTGAGTGGTAGGAGCTTGGATACATACTTATGCAGGTCTCTGGAAAGCCGAGGAACTTACCAAACCACTCTGATTTTATAGGACCCAGCTCCAGACTCTCTCCTCGTGGTGGGCAGTGGTTGGACTCTGCTCTGATCTTCCGGGCTTTCAGAGTTTTGTTTCTTCTGGGCTCCTCGGAGTCTCCCCAGCGTGTGTGTGGTTCTAGGGGCAGCCAAGAATTTGAAGGGATTTATTTGCCAATCTGGGGTTCCCTTCTGCTCTGGCGCCCTTCTTGAGAAGAGAGCACCTCTTTCAGTTCCCACACACTTGGGCAGCTCGGAGCACCATCCTCTGGTACCCCAACCCAGCAAGACTGAATATGGGTCACCCTGAGCTGCAGAGAAAAAAGCAGATAACTCGAATCTAATTCAATATGCTTCTATTTTTTCCCATCAGTCAAATCCCTTCCAGTTTGGGCGGTGTCTCCCAGGCCTCCAAATTATATACAGCTCGTTCAGAGTTTATCATTGTAATCCCTGGGACGTCTAGGCTCAGGTCAGCTACTCCGCCGTCACAGGAACCAGAGCTTCTCCTTTGTATGAGACAAAGATGGACTGTGAAATGAGGGCTTAACCGTTGAAGAAAAGCTGAAGGATACTGAAAACATTAGGGGCAAGCAGAGTAACCTCAACCACTTGGGGCTCGCCACTGCCAGCGTTTGGCTGAACATTCTTGCTGCCCTTTCACCACTGAGTTGTCCTCTACCTACCATCTACCTACTATCTGTCATTTATCGTCTATCATTTACTACCCTCGTCTTGAGTCACCCGTGCTTTCTTAACCCTCTTCTTGCTCTCTCAGCACCCCCGCCCTCAGGTTTCCTTTTCTCTAGCCATTCTTACAACACCGCCTGTGAAGTCAGTAACTCCAGTCCTTGGCAGACTGTAAGGATTCAAAGAAAGTGTGAGGAATGACTGACTTTCCCGGGGGGGATAGTGATTCTCTTTAGCCTACGACTATGTGTTCTGTGGGAATCGCTACAGACGTTTGTTTCTCTTTTAACACTCAATAGGTGGCGCTTCCTCGTCGTTTTCAGTGCCCTGCAGCTGGGGCCGTGGGACCTGCTTGGGGCAATGAAATGTGAGGGGAGTAGATGTGTGTCCATCTAGACAGATGTTTTGGGGACCAGGGCGTACCTCATGGGTTCCTTCCCCTCTGCTGGGGGGATGAGCAGTAAGCCCTGCAGAAGCCCTCCACCAGCCAGGTCCTGGGCTAAGGGTGACGGTTATAACGGGGCGCGCATCACCCAGGCCATGGAGGACATGGAGACAAGCATTCCCTAGACCCTGGTTATTTTAAGTCATGGGTTGGTGAACTGGGTCTGAAAACTGGCCGGGTTCACAAATTTATGTAACATCTGTTTTCATTCTACAAAGGTGAAGTAGAAGACAGCAATCTTATGACTTGTAAAATTTAAACTACTGAGGACCTGACACTTTAGAAGTTTACCGAGTCTTCTCTTCCAATGTTGAAATTTGAGGCTTATTGATACTGGGCATAATCTAGACCATTGTAACTGACACAAATTCTACATTTGCAAGCATTGGCCTGGAAGGAGGAGGAGGTCATGGTAAAGCCAGATGCAGTGTCCCAAGGGACCCGAAAAACTAAATTTGTGTTTCCAAGGCTTTTTTTTTTTTTGGACTTTTTGATATAGGGTCTTGCTATGCAGTTCAGGCTAGACTGAGCTCACTGTAGCTCAGGCTGGTCTCGAACTTGCAATGATCCTCAGCCTCCTGAGTGCAGGGATTACAGGCTTGTGCCACCACACCTGGCTTAAAGCTTTCGTTTTTTTGGACTGGGAATTGAACTCAGGACCTTGTGCTTGCCAAGCAGGTGCTGTGCCACTGAGCTATATCCCCAGCCCAGGCTTAAGGCTTTCTAAAATGTATTATAATTATCTTTAAAATATTTTTTAAACTCACATCATTCTTAGTTGTTTTTTTTTTCCTTTAATCATAAAGGCTAAACCCAGGGACTTGACCATTCCAGCATTTTACCACCAAGGTACATCTCCAGCCCTTTGTTTTTTATTTTGAGTTAGTATTTTGCTAAATTGCCAACCCTGGGCCAGAACTTGAGATCTACCTGCTTCAGCCTTCTGAGTAGCCAAGGTTACTGATGTGAGCCACCAAGCCTACCTTACTGTTTAAATGTGATTTTTAAAAAAAAATCAAGACCATTGAAGCCACCAGTTATGGTGGTCCATACCAGTGATTCCAGTACCCAGAAAGCCAATGCAGGAGGCCAGGCCATCCTGAACTACACAGTGAGACGCTATCTGAAAAAGCCTAACAAACAAAAAAGGACAATGAAGCAGTATGGTGTGCACCAGTAACTCCTCCTACTCAGAAAGGTGAGGCAGGAATGTCACAAGTCTGACAGCCTAGGCAGTGCACCAAGACCCTGTCTCAAAAGAAAGTATCAAGAGCTTGGGCTTGAGCTCAGTGCTCGCTTAGCATGTGTAAGGCCCAAGGACTAAAAACGAAAAGAACAGTAAATATAATTTCTGAGGAAAGTTTTATTCGGACGGTGACAGAGCCACTCTTTCTGGTTTTGTCTTAGCTCTGTGGTGAATGGGGTGGCACTAACTCTGCTCCCAAGTCTTTGGAATCAGAGCCCTTCTTTTTGGGTGTTTCTGAGCCCCTGCAGCCCCATGAAGATTGCAGCTCCGCACGGGCCTCCCGCAGAAAGGTGACCTGCTGTGACTGTATATCACGCTGCAGAAGCTGGAGCAGGACTGAGCCAGGGGACGTAGCCGTGGGCAGGCGTCTGCAGAGGGGAGAGCTGCTTAGACCACAGGGATGGCCGGCCAGGAGGAAGTCTGCAGGAGCCATTTGTCTCTGACGGAAATAAGCTAACTTTTAAAATCTCATTTTGAGGTGCCAGGTACACAGAGACCCCGGGTCCAAGGAGCCCATGTCCCATCCCAACAGCAGGTCCTAGCTCCACCCTGCCAATCTTGGCACAGCTGTGGGCACTGGCTTGGTCCCTTGGCTTACTGCCTACACCGGAAGCATGAGGAATTAGGTGATAGACTCCAGAAGGTGCTTCTGGCAGTTCTGGAGCAATACAGTCACCAGAATTAACAAATGAAGGGGCATCCCTGGCTTTCGGGAAACCTCAATATATCCTCAGAAATTTCCTCTGCGTTGAAGCTGAATGAAAATGAGACCAGTCCTTGTTGTAACTCCTTCTGTTGGTGGTGGGGACGTCTTTGATACCAGAAACTGTCATTCGTGTGTCACAGATCCACAGCTAAGTGTCAGGTGTCTTCCACATGTCCTCTTGGCAGTGCGGTCCAAGAGATCGATTTATCCAAGATATTTTCATGTTAATGAGGGTGCTAAGAACACAGTTCTGCAAATCAAGATAGGCCTGAAAATTAGGGGCCATTTGGTTATGCAACAAACTCTTATTCTATTCTTTAAGAGATAAACAGGGTGGGGGGAGATCTCATTACTTTTTTCAGGGTCAATTAATGTCATCCAACCACTCCTGCCTAGAGGCCCTCTGCCTAAACCCTGGGCTAACTCTTGGCAAGGCCAGATTTTTTTTTTTTTTTTTTTTTTTTTTTTTTGCGGTACTGGGGATTGAACTCAGGACCTTGTGCTTGCCAGGCAAGCACTTATTCCACTGAGCTATATCCCCAGCCAAGGCCAGATTTTTAAAAAAGTGTTCCAAGGCAGTCTCCAGAGTCAGCCAGCTTGAGTTCAAATCTCGGTGTATCTGTGGAGATGGGCTGGGCTGTCACCCTGCCTGCGCCTTCCTTTGCTCATCGGTATAATGGGTCCCTCTCGTGGGGCCGGTAGGAGTAATTGCGGAAAGCAAGTCACCCCCTCAGGGCTGCGTCTTGCCTGGGGAAGAGCGAAGAAGTAGCAAACACCTGAGACTTTCCTTCCTAAATGGAGCTGGTGAGGTAGATTCTGCGGCAGGAGACCCTCAGACCCAATCTGCTGCCTGTCTTTCTCTGGCTGCCTGTTGCTGTGCGGTTCACCGTGACACACACACACACACCATCACCACCCCCTGCCCCCGCAGCACCGAGAAGAAACACTGGTGACAGCCAGGGTCCTGGGCCTTCTGACCCGGGCACCCCCTACTCCTTTGGGTGGCAGGCAGGGAACAGAGCAAAGACATATTCTGCAGCAGGGGGAAACACACAGCATTCAAGACCCAGCGTGGACAAGGCCTTGTGCCAGTGACCTATTGTCTGAGCGCGCCCGGGACCCAAGATACATTCTCTTCCCCTCTGGTGTGGACAGCTGGAAGCCCAGAGAGAAGGCGCCGAGACCCAGTAACAGCGCTGCTCGCTGCACCTCTACCTCCTCTCTTCCCTCCTTCCAGGGACGTTCCCATCCGGCCTCCTTCGTTAGGAGTCCCTGGGAGGGGGGGCTTCCCCCTGACCCAACCCCGCCCTTCCTGCACCACCTGGGGACCGAGTCTCCCTAAAGCCCCTCTGGGGCCCCTGCCAGGTGCAGAACAGTAACCGGCGCGGCAGCTGCGGGTCGGTGGGCAGGGCATTCCGCAACCGGGTTCGCACAAGCTGGTGGCACTGCGGGCTGCGCCCTGGGGGACCTGCGACATCAAAGGCTGGGAGCCGGAGCGCCGTCCAGGGGCCAGGGAGGGGTGCGGTCGCGGGCAGCAGCACGGGCTGCTCCCCGGGGCGACACGAAAGCCCCCCGCTAGGGACCACGATTGCTTTCCTCTTTCTGGGCAGCTGAGCCCTCCCGCCCTGGCTGGGCATCTGGGCGGCTGCAGGGCCCCTGGCCGGGCATCTGGGCGGCTGCAGGGCCCCTGGCCACACTCTGAAGCCGGGCAGGCGCGGCTGCGCTCCAGGCTTTCTAGCGTGCTTGCTCTGAGAGCCATTGGTGTAGGGCAGGGTCACTGGCCTGGGGGCTGAGAACCTGCGTCCCGCAGTCTTCCCACGGGGAGAGGGAAGGGTGGGCGTGGATGGGGACACCCAGGCAGACCACACAGGGGTAGATGGGCCAGGCAGGTAGTGTCACACTCCCGAGCCAGCGCGCCCTTGCACCAGCCTTAGCAGCCTGGCCTGAACTCGGGCTGCTTTTCCCGCGTTGTCTGATTCTACTGGAGCAGATGGAAGCCTAGATGTAAAAAATATGAATTTCCCGTTTTCCAAATATTGGCAATGCCTTTTTGTCGTGTTAGAAGCATTGCTTGGGCCCTGCTGCGGGTAGAACAAAACGCATGTGCCTGGATCTGTATATTTCTAAATCCCAGGACCCAGGCTGCTCTGAATAAATACTCTGTGATCCTGACACAGGTGTGGCTTCTGCTCCGCCACAGAATAGCAGAGCTTCCCTGAAAATATGATTAGCAGGAAAATACGATTAGTCACACGAAACTATTGCTGTTCCTTGCACGCCCCCTCTGCTCTTCTCTCTCATGCCCTGCAAGGAGAAGCCCCGTTGTTCACATCATGATTTAGGTCTAAAAGTGCTGACCCACAGAATCATTAAGCAGCCTGTTTAAAGCTCCTGCCGGGGCCAACCTGTGCACTGCCTTCTCCCCAGCCACGACTTCCTGGTCTAGGCCCACTCTAAGACGCAGCTAGTGTTTACCGGGTGCTTCTTCCTCCAAGCCAGACTTTGTTCTAAGTCCTTCACACCTATCGACCCTTTTGATCCTACAACAAGCCTCCAAAGTGGGTCTGTCGGGTTAGTGTCTCTCGTTTTGCAGATGATGAACTAGAAGCCGGGAGAGGAGCTGTTGGCTGAGGAGCTGGGATTTTGAACGCCAGCAGCCTTGCTGTTCCCTCAGATGACCACACTTTACCTTCTCCCCTGCTGGCAGCGCTAAGCCTCATCAGATGGGGTCCTTAGGAATGTGGCAGCTCAGAAGGACATAAAGAGCCCAGCTGAAGGAGTTGAGCTGGTCCGGAGCAGGAGGAACTCTGACCCCGCCCGGTCAGCCCCCCTGAAACAAGCCCGCTAATGTAGCCAGTCGGGCTTCAGGTGTCACAGAGTTTGACAGCTTGAACAAAGGAGGTGCCATCCGGAGAAGATGAAAGGGCAGAGCTATTTATTTGAGGATTAGGGCTTTGAGAAATGTCTGTAACTCTGCGAGCTGCATTTCAGCTTCTTATCCTCCTTGTTCCTGACAGAGCATTCGCAGGGCTTTCGGGGGTAAGAATGTCCATAATCTGGTTTAATGTTACCCAGTTTTCTAGGTGAGGAGCTGCCTCCCTCCCACACAGGGCTTGTTCCCGGCTTTCCTCCGGACAGACGGGGCATTGAGCCAGGAGTCAGCCTCTCCGAGTGTCCTCTGCAGCCCCGGAAACTCCTCTCACCTTCCAGGATTCCAGAGCTTCTCTCTTATTGGCCAACACGGTGGCCACTTGCCAGGGTCTCTTTTGCTCCAGAGACACTTCCTGGGTCTGGCGGCCACACGTGGCAGCGGCTGTCATACCGGATGGTGCAGATGTGGGACATCTCTGTCACTGTTTTGTTCCTGTGATGAGACTGGGTAATCCTGATGCACGAACAGTCACTGCTCATGACTCACTAACAAGGGAGTGTAAATGGGGACAGGTGGTGTCCACCAGCAGCCCGGGCTGCAGTGAGCTAGCCTCAGGGCAGGTCTGCTCTCCTTGTGGGCAGCTACAGAGACCTGCTGTCGGGTTGGTGATACAGCTTTGGCAGGGAACGTTCCCAGTCTGTGGATCTCAAGCAGCCCTGGGTCACACTATCGGGAGGTAAAGGTAATAATATTGTTGCAACTTCAAGAACTCTAACGCCTGGCACCAACCTGCTGTTGTGATGGAAACATCAGAGGGGTGTCAGCAGCTGAAAGTGAAGTCACACATTTCTCCAGTGCTTAGCCCGTCCCGGGCCCTGCCCCAAGCCCACAGTGCGCTGTAACTCATGGGCCCTCGGAACCACGTGGCGAGCCTGGCAGGACAATTACAAATGAGGAAGCTAGGGTTATGCGTCGAGGAAGTGCTGGAGCTGGGATCAAGGTTGCCAGATAAAATGCAGCACTGAAATTCTCCTGGGTCCCCTGTCTGCACTGAGATATAAGTCCTGGCATTCGGGTTCCCCAGTGTGTGTTCAGGGGCCTCCATTCTGCTGCCTTTTTAAAAGAGGAAGAGGTAAGCTGAGTTAAGAAGAAATGGTGGTGCACACCTGTACTTCCAGCACATAGGAGGTTGAGGCAAGAAGATCTCCACGGTTTTGAGGTCAACCTAGGTTATACAGTGAGTTCAAGGCCAGCCTGGATTATATAGTAAGACCCTGTCTCAAACAAACCAATAAATGAGTGAATGCATGAATGAGAGAGGAAGGTCATTTCAGGTGTTGTCTCCTGTCACAGGGAGAACCTCCTCAGGGTCTAAGCAGCTCACCCACCACCACCTCGAAGTCTTCACTCTCACGTGCAGGATTGCTACCCAGTGCATGAAGACCCTGAGGTACACACAGTTCAGCTCATGCAAACTGACAAATGATAGCTGCATGAAGGACACAGGTTTCCTGTGCTAAAGCATAAGCCCTGCTGCACCCCAAGAGAAGCAGGCTGCACTGTTTCCAGAGCCCCAGCACCCACAGGGGAAGCCGCTCAATACTAGCTTTAACTCCCAAAGGCCGGCTGGTGAGTGAGGAGACCTAGGCGTAAGCTTTAGCACTGTTTCATGAGCCCGCTCCAGGTCTGTGGGATCCAAATGTTCAGTAAGCTCCCAGGAGGTTTTTGGATCCCAGGTTTGATGATCACGGTTTACAAGCACTGCCTGGTCTCGGGCAGTTTCCCTCTTCCGGGTGCCCCGCACACTCCCCCCACCGCCCACTGCTGCCTTGTTACTCTGAACCCTTCCGTTTTCCTCTCCCCGTGGCTGCTTCCTCAGTTCACCCAGTTCACTTTTCCTGCCCCGGAGCTGGTCCTCCCCAGGCTTTATCTCCTACATTGTCCCGGCTCCTCCAGGCCCCATCCGGTAAGGTCCTGACAACTCACTCCTGTGCGGGGACAGAGTTGCAGCCCCAATGTAAATTTTGGTCTCAAAGCTGCTTTATGAGTTTTCACTTCTGCTCCTGGGATGGTTTTTAGTAATCAATTGAATAGTTGGCCCAAATCAGTTAGCCACAGTCTAGGAATTCTCAGAGTGTCTAAAATGCGATGTAAGTAGGTCTGCCAGCCACTCCATTGGCTGGGTGTGGGCTGCAGCCTCCCTCTGTGCTGACCCTGGAGGCTGAGGAGGTACAGGGGGTGGGGGTGGCTGGGTGCCTCATGGACTTAGCTCAGAGAGGAGACAAACATCGTTATTTCTCTTTAAGAACCAGCCCTAGAGCTGCTATTGATGAGCAGTTCAGCCTAATCCAGAAAGATGTTTTATGGGTCCAGTGCATCATCAGAACTTTGGGTGCCCTGGAAGAGGAGCGAGGAATGAATGTCACCTTCGGTTAAGGTGGAGGCTCCTTGCTAGTGTCCAAATCAAGAGGACCAACCTGCAGGCACAAGGCCCTAGGTAGGGTCCCTGTGTGTGTGTGCAAAGTGAAGACCTGTGTGTGCTGAAGACGGGCTGAAGGCTGAAGATGGGGCCCCTGCCAGACCAGACCCAGCAGTGCTTAGGGAACTTTTGCTGTAGCGGATGGTGTGTGGGGAGACCTTTAGGCTGGAGGGGAGCCATGTGGATCGCCCAAGACTGACTTTGGGTGGAAAGGGGGATGTTGGGCAATCAACTTTCTCTGCATCTGTTTCTTCACTGGTGAACCAGCAATGGCTTTATCTATGTTGTGGGGTTGTCTAATTTACTTAAATTAGACATTCCAAGTTAAATGGCCTCAGTGAAGGCCAGGCGTGGTATAGAGAGGGTCACCATGTCACCCGGCCAGCCGAAACAGTAAGTTAAAAAAGTTTGCTCCTACTGTGGATTTGGTTTGGCATCACAGGGCAGACACTGAACCTTGATTTTTATCACACTACAGCCCTTCGTTGCTGCATGGAAAAAGAAGGGAAGTAGGAAGGACAGACAGGAGCAGAGAATGGACAGAAAAAAGGAGAAGGTGGGTGTGGAGGCAAATGCAAGGAATCCTAGTACTCTGGGAGGCTGAAGCAGGAGGATTGCAAGTTGGGGCACAGCCTGGGCAATGTAGTGACTTAGTGAGACCTTATCTCAAAATAAAAAAATAAAGGAATGGGCTGGAGGTGTAGCTCCGTGTGAGGCCCTGGGCTCAATGCGGAGTACCGTGAAAAAAAAGGGGGAGAAGCAGTAAAAGAGGAAGAGAAAGAATCTCTCCGACATAAGAGCCAGGGGGAAATACTTTACGCTCACATTTGACAAGCCATTCATGGCCCACACAAAGGAAAACGATGCTGTAATAGATAATTATTTAGATAGTATCTGCGTAATCAGTCCCAAATGGTACTCAATTACTAGAGAATTAGAAATCCTTAATTATTGGTGTGCAATTTCAAAAGGCGAGCCTAGGAAATATGCAAATGCTCCTGCCTGGTGCCCAGGTGGGACCCAGGCGTGCCAGGCGGCTGCCATTCATTCCCCTGGGAGAGGCGTGGGGGCTGACCTTGGCGGAAAGCAGCTGGGACAATTACAGGTTGGTGGAGAACAGCTGGAGACGCAGGAGACACAAGGGAAGCTAAACCGTACCAGAAGCCAGATGTGAATAGTTGTGTCTTACCTGTGGTTTTTTTTTCTTAAACTTTAAGAAATAAGAGAAAGAAAAAAAAAGAAAGAAAGAAATAAGAGAAGGAAAGAAAAAGAAAGAAAGGAAGAAAGAAAGAAAAGAAGGAAGGAAAGAAAAATCACAACCATGGTGATCGCTGAACAAATGAATGGTGGGGAGTTTTTATTAATTTCCTTCCTGCTCCCTCTCTCCTGTTGGCTCCATTTCACAAAAACAGAGAAAATAAGAATTAGGTCTAGAAATGGGGATGCTGACGATGCTAAAGGAACACATTGTTTTGGGTACGGGCTACAGTTTATGTAACTTCTATAGCTACCGGCAAGGGTGCACTATTATGATTCCCATTTATGAGGTGGAGAAACTGAGGCCTGCGTTCTATGCACTGTGCTCAGGGTCATAGGGCTGAGTGGTGGGGATGAGAGTCCCACCGAGTGGTCCAGTTCTAGAGTTTGGGTTCCTAACCAGTGGGCAACACTTCTGCTTCTCTCGGCATCTGACCCTGGAGCAGGGTGGTGCGGGAGGGATGAGGCATTTTCTTGGGGCAGCACAGACGTGGGGGAGCTGCCCACAAAGGCCACCTCAGGCGTCTGTCCCTGGTGGTTGTGGTGTGAGTGTTGGGGCTTTCCTCCTCTCCCAGCTCGACCTGACCGGGGTCTCCTCCCCTGGAATAGGCTCCCCATTGACTTCCCCCAGCTTCCTCAAGGGAGTAATGCTGGATTCGTAACTTCTTTAGAGGGTCCTGATGTGACAGTACATGTCCATTTGGGGTGATGTCTACCAATGAGCAGGACCCTCTCCTCCCTAAACTCCAGGAAGACTCGCTGCAGGGCCAAGGGGTCCTCTAGACACCCATGATGCACCAGAGATTTCTGTGCAGTCACACTAGAGCTACGCCAATGGCTGACCTCATTAATGACCCAATGAGACCTTAACTGAAAACCAGAAGCTCATCTGTGATACTGATTTAGGACCCGTTGCTAGAAACAGGCACTTTCCCACTGACGAGTTGTGCAACGTGGCGACAGTAGATGCAGAGGAGGTCATGCAGGCATTCCCTGGGGCTGTGTGCCCACCTTGCAGAAGTGCCCCCCAAGTTGAACATATGCTGTGTACACAGGCATAAGGGGTGCATTTTGCCTTGACTGGCATCATGATGGAAGGGGCTTGGATCATCAGCCGGGAGAACCAAAGAGCTCTGCTTCTGCCCCCATCCATGTGACTTTGGATCTGTCAGCTTCCTCTCTGGGTCTCGTTAGGCCACACTGCAAGATGCAGGAGTTAAAGGAGGTGTCTCCACCTGGGAAATAACTGAGGAGCTTCAGAGGTGATATGGGGACCACCCCCTTAGCAGCCCCTGCAAAGCAGCTCCTCCCGGACCCCAGGCCCCGGTCCTCCCTTCTGCTCCAGCTGCCACCCTGACGCAGCCACCCATGAGAACCAGCTCTGCCTCCCTGTTGATGTTGCAACACTTTCCTCCTCCCTCTGCCTTGCTGTGGGGCCAAAGCCACAAGCGAGTGGGCATGTCCAAACCTCGGTTCTCACAGCACTGCCAGGCGGGCCGCTCTCGGAGGCGAGCCCACCCTGACCCAGACTCCAGCCGGGCTCGCTTATCTGCAGACGGCTTTGTTCCTGCAGGCCCTGCACGAGACTCAGACCGGGTTTCAACACAGCCCCAGAGATCTCAATCACAGGCCTACCCCATCCCAGGGCACAGCCTGCGGCACCGTACTCACCCTCTGAGACTCAGCTCTTTGTCTCCAGGGACGGAGACAGCCACCCCCTCGTGGGTTTCCCTGGTCCCAGGCAGAAGTGGCAACAGCGGCGTGGGGAGGGGATTGCACAAGCTTCCTCTGGAGGGGCGGTGAGAGCATCTATTTATTATTTTCCTGCTGCTTTATTGGGCTTGCAAAGCGTGGCATGGTGAGAAAACTTCGGGTGCTCCTGACACTGAGCTTCTCCACAACTGGAAGGGGCTGGCAGGGGCACAAGTGTGACTTGAAGGTTCAGAGTCTGTACACTGTATATGACAGTACCAACTCCAAGCCCTCATGGTCCTTCTTGGGGGACACTAGACTTCTAGTCTTCAGAGAGGGATTGCTATTTGGGGGGAATTAGCCAGGCTTCTCCAGGCAATCTGGGCACGTTGTCTGTGCCAAAGGACTGCACTGAGGCATCTCTATGCTGCTTACAGCTCACATTTGGCCAACAGTTAACCTTCGCTGACAATCTGAGTTAACTATTTCTTGCTATTGTAATAGCAAGAAAACCTAAAACAGTGTCAGGCGCGGTGGCACATGCCTGTAATCCCAGCACTTGGGAGGCTGAGACAAGAGGATCGTTGTGAGTTGGAGACCAGCCTGGACTACAAAGTGAGCTCAAGGCCAGCCTGAACTGCATAACGAGACCCTGTCTCAAAAATGACAAAGGAAAGAAAGAAAGAAAGAAAGAAAGAAAGAAAGAAAGA